>JAJHUR010102650.1:145-19581 GCA_027495735.1 Lutjanus campechanus
CACAGTGCCAGACAGTCTGCCAGTAATCACCCGCGCCTGTCGTCCTCTTCAGCTTCCGTGTTAATGATGCGGCGTCTACGTAAGCGTATAATGGCGATCTCTAGAGTCGCTGTTCATGTAGTTTGTCGGCTCTGCGCTGCCGTAGCGCAAGATGTCAGCCTCCATAAATGCGCGACCCGCTCCTATGTAATTATAAATAGCGATTTCTAAGGCAACGCAAACATAAAGGTGAAGAGTCTGAGTTCGTTGATGATAATAAATAACATACTTATGTATAATATATTTCATTTTTGTCAGTAAATCCCTGTAAATATTACACACTGTAGCTTTAAGAGATATTTGAAGCTGGTATTCAGCTGGTGAATGCAAAAGTGTGGCACTTTTGCACCTTGCAATATGAACATTGCACATTATCCTTCAAAACATGACAACTCACTAAATGCTTCACCTTTTCAGACCGAACAGTATCACAATGTCTGCAGGTGAACGACATTGTTTACCCGGAGCTGACATTAGCTGCCAGTCTGCTACACAGTGTGGCTAACATTAGCAGAGCTAGCAGCAGCAGCGGCTGCTCTGCTTGCAGGTTAACGTCCGTGTCTGTGCTGAATGTGCCCACATGTTGCTTCAGTCAAGTGATTATATACCAGTTTGTTCTGTCACAGTCTACATTCATTTCCATTTTCTAGATTAAAACACTGCCAAACTGTGCTGATTTTACGAGCTGTCATCTGTCTGACTTTGCTAATAAAAATATCTGGGGTTCCCTGGGCCATCGGGGCATACGCGCTTATGGCGTACGGCGCGGGGGGCTGCTGTCTAATGGGGCCGCAGCATAATTGTGTGTGTGTGTGAGAGAGAGATAGAGATAGATAGATAGAGAGAGAGAGACAGAGAGAGAGAGAGAGAGAGAGAGAGAGAGAGAGAGAGAGAGAGAGAGAGATATGGCGCTGCTGAAATTAAAGTACACCTTAAGGCTACAATTGCAGTAAAGGACCAATGTGTAGCAATTACCTGTCCAAAAGTGAGTACTACTGGCTGCAGTGTTGTTGTCGAAGAAGCCAGTATTTCAATTCAGCATGTTTCCTGAGTCTCTGATGGCATATCATGGTTATTTTATGATAAATTACAGTGAAGCTATTGCAGATTTGTCCTTGAAATGTCAGTCCAACACTTAAGGAACAGCATAGTGACTTTTGTTTTCACTCTGTAATGGATGTGGCTTGAAAGGTAGCAATAAAACACTTGTTATAAAATGTATACACAAGAAAAACAACTTTGTTACAGTAATCAAAGTAAATGTAATCCATTACTTCCACCCGCGTTGCTATGTTACTGTGTTAAAATGCATTTACACTTTTGTTGATTACACTTGTTTCTGATATTTCTGAGCGAGGGTTAGGTTTCAGGTTAGTGGTCACCAGAAAAATCATGAATTAACCTTTGCAGACTATTAAATTTCATGGCAATCTGTCCAGTATTTCTCAAGGCATCTGAAGCAAAGACTGGTCGACAGATCAACCAGCATTCCCATCCTCGGGGCCGACAGGTACGAGTCCAAATTTGATCACATTCTCACTTTGTGGTCCTAAACCAGGTCAAATCTGGACTGGATCTGATATTTGTGCTCCTTTGGATGTAATTTAATCAAACAGCTAGGAAATTACATAGCAGTTAGATTTAATTAGTGTTTTGCTGGGAAGCTTATTCGTGGCCCTTTGTGACCTCTGGACGCCACAGGTTGAACCACAGGAGTAAACCGCTTCACTTGTTGTTTTAATCAAAGCACTGAGTGTCCACCAGCAGGAGACTGATTATCCCGGGCGACAGCAAAATAACAGAACATACAAAGTTTTACGACTGTAAAATAAAGCAGACGATGTTGGAACAGAGACTGTGTGCTCAGCAAACCTATAAAATATGTGACAGTGATGATTTGGGCTTTCTGGAGCCAACACAATAAAGCCAATTCAGTAACACTTCCTTGGAAAGTTTAACTGCAGCCTTACACATACATATTTCAGAAGGGTTATTGGCCTCCTTGTTAGATCTGCTGTGTGGTGTTTTGTGCTGAAATTTAAATAGATAAAATGCAACAACAAAATGCATTATCCTTGTGGTTAGTACAAGCGGTCAGCACACTGACCTGCATGAATACACATGAGATTCTAATTCAGAGTGAGGCAGCTTTACTCACACAAAATGTATTTTAAAAGATCAAACTCTTGGTTATTAAACCTTGTAACAGGCCAACCTCCTGGTGATGAATTATGAAATGTAGATGTCAACTAAATCTGATGGAGCTGACGTCTTAGTTGACAAAACGTTGACAAAATGTTACATTTTTTAATTTCACAGCATAGCGGTAGTGAGCAGCCATTTTATTTTTTAATGTGTCTCAGAGTTCTCTTAATGTTAATCAAAATACACATTTTTAAACCATAATTCTTATTTTGCTTTGATTAGAAGGGCTACAGAGTTGACATGTTATGGTTGAGACACATCTGATAGCAATATTATTTAATTAATTTGTCAAAAAATACAAAGTTTACCAGTGCTTGAGCAGTATTCCTGCTTTTTTAAAAGGCAGGAAGTGAGACGGGGGTCCTTATGGTATAGTGAACCCTTTTAATGCCTGATTAAATTATGTTTTTGTAAAAATCTTGTCATAAAATATTGATTTTAAAGCAAAGATAATGATGACAGCACATTTTTATACCTATGTTATCAGCAGGTATTGTTAGTTTTAGATTTTGAAGGCTTTTAACACATTTTTAAATTGTTTGAATTTGTGAATTCTTGTCTGGGACAAGAGTAAGTTTAGAAATGTAAAAAAAAAATTCAAGCAAAATTTAATTTTAAGCAAACCAAAGCATTTCATACAGTACATATATATTCATATATAAATGTTGTTACAGTTTTTTGTTACGTACGTTAATACAACCCAGGAGACCTGGGTTTGTGTTACATGTGAAACAAAAAGTCAACATTTCTTACATACGTAGGTTACATAATGTATGTAACAGTGGTACTTATTTTAACCCAAATCATGATCTTTTACTAAACCTGAAACCTGAACCAAACAGTTTTTGCTCCTTCATTTTGAAAGTCTACCCAGACGTTGAGCATTAGTAACTGCTAACGTGACTGCAGAGCGCTGCACGTGCACAACTGACGGGAACCTGCAGCGTGATAGTTTGAAGCGTAGAGCCTCTAACCAAGCTGCTGTATTTGAAGAGTTAGATGTGAGAACATGTTGGCCACTTACAACTAAAGACGCTGACTAACAATGTTGTCCTGGTGCCAGATACGAAAACACTACATTTGTGTCATTTTTAGAGGGAATAACAAACAACCTGTTTTGTTGTTAGGTTGCAGGAATTTGTGGCATCGTTGTTGCAAATCATATTTTCTTGTGTATCTACATTAAAGGCAGCTCAAATCTGTCGCTGCCATCAGGTTCTCATGCTGTAAAATTAAGTGCACCAGCTCCTGTTGTGAAATATCTGGAAGTTACCCACAGAGAAAATGAACATGTGTCGGCCCCTTTTAAATTATCACTGCATCTTTAATTTGAAAAGAATGAAACTATGATGGTGGTGAGTTATTTTGTATTAAGACTCATAGAGTTGGCCAGGGTACCACATGTATCATTTTAACATCAATAAATTATGACCACATTAATTGCCAGACAGTGTAATTACAGTTGAATTAATTACCCCCCTCGTTCATTTGACAATGTCTTAGATTAGATTATATACAAGGCAAGTGGGGCACTTCCACTATAATGAGTTTATCTCCTGTGTATATTTCTATGGAAGATCAAAAGATCAAAGATCAAATTTTCTGTTCACGATAGTTCATATTTTAACTAGGGCTGCAACTAACTATTATTTTCATAGTCAGTTAATCAATTAATAGTTGTTTGGATGAAAATGGTGAAAAATGTATCTGTGTTTCCCAAAGTCCAACTGACATCTTGTTTCATCCACAACCCAAAGATATTGAGTTTACTGACATAGAGGAGTAATGAAACCAGAAAATATTCACATTTAAGAAGCCTGAATCAGAGAATTTTTACTTTTTTTTTTCTTTAAAAAATTACTCAAACTGATTAATGGATTATCAAAAAAGATGGCAATTAAATGAATAATCGATTATTCTTATTATTCTATTTCCTGGGCTATTTTAATTGAAATATAAAGTGAATGTTTGGCAGGATCCCTGTTCACACTGGGGATTTTCTCATTCCAGTGGCTCATGTATTAACAATTGGCACTGTGCTGCTTTGACTCAGTCGTCTCTTCCCACAAATGATCTGTTTTGGATTCATTCCATGCACGAAATCAACTTATGCTCTAATATATTCATGCATCTCACAGTCCCATTTGCTGCTGGACGCCTTATCAAAGTTGGAGGAGTGTCCACAGTGACCGGGTATGCAATCCAGCTGCTCATATTACCTACGCAGCAGTGTCGACCGCAAACGCCTCTCGGCCTCTACGGACTCATGTCCTATTTGTCCACATCTCCACACATAATCTGCATATCTGTTTATCTCCTCAGTGGCGCCCTGCTCTTTTTTACCTCCTACGTCTTCCTTCTCGATCCTCCTCCTCTGTGGTAACTCCCTCCCATGGCTCCAACAGCTCCATCACCTCTCTCTCCACGGCTCTCTCTCCTCACCTCCCCCTTCCGTCTGTTAATTGGATGAGCTGTCACAGTTGTGAGGATGATTAAATTCCAGTCGGGAGTGGCTCTGTGGCCATGGACCCCCCACCCCCCTGGTAGAGATCAGTAATGAATATTAGTGTAAACCTACCTACACTTCACCTGCACAGGAAGTTCAACAGGACTTCTTCACTTACAACCAGGCATGATGGGAATTTAGAAGAAGAAATATAATCATGTTCATTATTTGAACTCAGTGCTCTTGGCTCTTAAATTCTCAGAAATAATAATAACCAAATATGAATATCAAGGTCAAACAGAGACAGTCAATGCAAAGCGTCCTTCTGTTTATGTAAATTGGTATGGCACCGTGGATTAATTAAACAAACAGATGAATAACAGACAGGGAAAACATTTGCATTTGCCAATAGCACATGGGTAAATAAAATGAACGTATTGTTAATGGAATAAAGGCACTCGAGCAAATCGAACACTCGTTGAGGTGTGTGGACGCTGAACTTGGTGTGGCAGCGTGGTCTCTATTCATCCTCAACATGCTGCTCTTTATAACACAGCTTTTCTAATGGAAATCAGAGACACCCTCAGGTTGCACCTCCCTCCCCTCTCCATTCAGGCTTTGATATGAGCAGTCTGTATACAGTATTCTCACTGAGCTGTAGGAACAGGCTGTATAGAAAAGTCAAATTTATGTAATCGTAAAATGTGAACTAAATAGGATTTTTCTTGCTTGTTTGACCTGGAAAACCATGATCAAATTTGCAGATTTTTTACTTGGACTACCTGTGGACTTTTTCCTGAATTAAGAAAAGGGATGGAATGCAAATAACATATACAGAACATATATATAAAACGAACAAGACACAATCAGCGTTATGTTCTTTTAAAAGAAAAGTTTTCATATTGGTGTAAAACATGTATATACGATTTAATAAAGACCAGCATAGCTGTGATAGGCCAACATCAGGCCGATAATTTTAGTTTGACTGATGTATCGGTTGAGCTCTATCAACAGGTAACACCTCCTGCCTGATTTCACAGCAGCTTTTCCGAAAAACTGTATTGAATGTTGCGATGTTTTAGGTGGTTTTTTTGCAAAGAAATCGCAGGAACAAGTGAAAATTGCAACAACAAAAAAGTTGTCAAAACCAAAACAAAATTTAAAAAATATATACTGTAAGTGCACAGAGGATTGATAAAATTTCAGTAACTAGGATAAATCTCTCCAGTACCTGTGACAAAATAAAAAAATAAAAATACAACAAAATAGTAAATAATATAACACTGAGTGGGTTCATTGAGACGTACAGACAGATTCAGACTGCTATGATTGCTAGAACTGGTTGGAAGCTACAGTGATTAGTCAAATTAGTGGAAAAGTTGCAGTGATTGGACTAAATCACAAGTTTGTACAGAATCCATGGAGATTAGCTGAATTTGCATTAATTGTTGCAATTGCAACATTACAACTTCCTGGAGGGACTGATGAACCATCAGACATGGGTTGAAGTAACTAATTACAAATACTCAAATAACTGTAATTAAGTAGTTTTTTGGGGGTACTTGTACTTTTATAAGTAGATTTTTAAGTCTGTACTTTTACAGTCTGTACTTTTTTAAAGTGTCGTGCATTACAAGATGTAACCTACTTAGTTACTTTTAAACCCATAGTTGAGTACTGAGTACAATTTGCATTAATATCCAAACCTTTCGACTGCATTTTAGTAGCCAATCAGGTGATCTGATCACAAACGGGCCAATGAAAACAAGGACAAATGTAAGGAAAAGAAAAACAAAATGATTAATGATCAATTGATTAATTGTCATTAAGAATTTAACCAATTGAAAACGTATACCTGGATACTGATCTGTTGAATGTGTTGAATAAGGAAAATTCAAATTGGACTTAAAATTAGGAAAAAATTACCCAAAAAAATTGAAAATGAGGGAGAAAAATATGCTTTGTATCGTATCAGTTATTAATGATTAATGGATTGTTAGCGTTTTCAACTACTGCTTGAGGAAAACGCACATAATTTGCAACCTTAGTCTGGAGAGGCGACTGTGATATCAGTGGTTAAAAGTAACCAATACTTTTTGAGACCAGTTCTTTGCACTTTTACTTAAGTACATTTCTAACACCTGTACCTGTACTAGTAATTGAGTAATGTATTTAGAAATATTTTGGCAATGTAGCAGTACTTGTACTTGAGTACAGATTTTCAGTACTCTTTTCACCACTGTTATCAGGCATATAGAAGAATTAACAGCATCTCATACATTACTGAATGCAAGAACAACGTGTTAATTAATACAACAACTAAGGTATTTCAATCATTATTATTAATTATTATTATATTAATGATGTTAATGTCCTCTTCATAGGTGAGTCTGCAGTTAATGGGACAGAGCAAAAAACAGACCAGTCACAGCAGTGATGCAGCTCAGCAGCTCAAGTTTAATCAGGAAGACTATCTTTATGCCTCATTCATTCACAGCTCTCTCTCTCTTACTCTCTTTCCTGCTTATTCTCAATCAGCTGATTATGGGTGTTCACTTGTCAGTTAACCAACCAGATGTAGCCGCTATCTCCATCAGCCAATCATGTCGTTGCCGACAAACTTTAAAATCTGTTCTCCTCTCTGCTGCTGTCAGCAGTCATTTCAGTGCGGGATCATTGCGACCCTCTTCCGCCCTGTTTACCTCCAGTTCTTCTAATCCACTGCCCAGGCTGAGCTCATCGGAGGCCCACTCCTCATCACGTCAAGATCTTCAACCATCCCTTCACCACCACCACCAGTGTCTAGACTCCATCAGGGGGGTTTCCTACATTAACCACGGCTTAACTACCCCCTTATACATGATGACATCAAAAACTCTCCACATGTCTTATCCAGACTGTGCACGTCAATTCAATATATTTCGTCACTAAAGAACGAAGTCTCTCCTGATTGAACTGATGTTTTCTGTTGAATTCCAGGTGCTTTAATCATGATTCACAAGCATTACTTCTTCATGAGGTCATCATGTTTATGGCACTTCAAATCTTTCTTTAACACTGATCAAAAACATATGATTAATGGTGGCATTATTGTGAAATCACATGTTTTAACTCTTTGGGGTGGCAGTAGCTCCGTCTGGTTTAAGTCCAGCATGGACCAGTCGTAGGAGGAATTATTAAAGTTTTCCATTCTTCTGCTTACATACATACATAATATGTACACATTTTCTTCTCCTATCTAAATAGTTGATAATCGAATTGGAGTTGGAGGAATCATGATTTATTTTGCATTTGTATCTTTTTAAATACACAATGCCTAAATATAGAGACAGGCTCTATATTTTTCAACATAAACAAGTCATTGTTGCAGTTTTGCACAATAAATACATGTTTAATAAAAGTTTGTTGCAGGCCTATATAATGTCTTTAATTGTTCTGTTCTGTTCACACTGAAATATATAGCGATTGAATAACATCTTTAACATCTGCACACTGACTCAAGGTAGGCCTAACAGATAAACAATTGTTTATGTGTATTCCAAGGGATAGAAGTGGCTGAGGTGATAAAATGAGTAATATGAATGAATACCTTGATACTGAGACAATATTTTAGGGACGACTACTGGTGCTTTCACAAAACATTAACCCAATGAGACTTTTTGACAAAAAAAATCATCATTAATGAGGATATAAAGACTAAATGGGAAAAGGAAAATTACAGGACAGTCTGGTAAGTTTAGAAAATGACATCACTTTACTGCAATGCAGCCTTTAAAAACAGAAAAAGACAACACTTATGCCAAATCACGGTATTATGATATCCTAAATCTGTCATGATATCTATTCTCATATCACGATACAATATAATAAAGATATATTGCCCAGTCCTTGTCCAAATTGTGAGTTAGTGAGTGAAATATAAAAAGTGTTGCAACCATCCCCACTCTCCCCTATATTCATGATAGTTAATGAAGTACTACATGAATGAACTCAGGCTCTTTCATGCATTCAGTCATGTATGAATTCATTATAATTCATGTACCCTTCCTAGAAAGTGTTCCCAAATAAAAACAGCACAATTACATTGTAGATTAATAACCAAACTCATGCAGTCAAGCCTAAAAGCTACGTAAAACCACCTGCGTCATCATAGACTTACGTGGCTGTTACGTTACTATGTAGCTCTCCGCTTGTCATACAGGTCACACCTGCTTTTGGATGTTTCCTCAAAGCTTTCAGATAATAAGGGACTAAAGTAACTAAAATCACTCTATTAATCTCTGATTTTCAGCCAAAATATCACATAGAAGTAAGCTACAACAGACTCAAATAATTTTTCACCTTTTATCATTTAGAAATTCCCAATTTTAAACTGTAATTTTACATTTTTAAATAACATATGGCCTTAAATTAAGTGTTAAGCAAGAATACAAACGTCAATACAACACTGAGCTCCCTCCACTCTTTTTTCCTTTCGTTTAAAATCTCTTCCAAGTAAAGAATAACGGCTAATATAAGGCCTTTTCACCATGCTTTAATTTTGTGGTAGCCTACATTCACGTCAGACAGAATATTAAATGACAGGTGGTTCTGGTGTCACAAATCTTTTCTTTTCTGTTTACTTAGACCAGTGACGCACAGCATTTACAGTTTCAAAGGTGCTTTTACTGGTAACTCGTGACTGAGCAGGAGTAATCTCACTACAGTAATGGCGTTACCTGGCAGCGCTGTCCGGGCTCATATATAGGAGCGCATGCAGTCTCACTGCCCAGGAGGACGCACGAGACTGAAGCAGCTACTGCAGAGTGAGCGCGCGGATGCTTTTGGAGACACTGGCGGGAACCAGGCACAGCGTTCTGACGCACGAGCGCACTATGGACTACTGTTGAGCTGAGGAGAAGAAGAAGACGAAGCAGTGCGCACACAGTCCAGCTGCAGAAGAGCTTCAAAGCTTACTCATTTTTGTTTTAAGTTGATTATCGACGATTATTTTTGATAGAATAGTGATTTTAAGTGAATTTTATTGCGTGAAAAAACAGGTTTGGCAACATGAAGTTACTGCTTTTACCAGTTTTAATGGCTTTGTTCGCCGTCGCCCAAGTTTTTTGCGAGGAACCAAAAGAAGAGGCTGACTACTGGACGAGCAGTAATCAAATCCAGGTAGCCCACAGAAGGGTTTTATTATATTCTCTTTCATAAATAGCACTTTTCACTTAGTACTCTGCTAGTTTGAAGCATAAAGGGTAGGAAATAATATTTGTTCTGTTCTGGATTAAATAGACCTGTACCTATTATTGTAAGTTTGTAACTCAAATATTAAAGATCCAAATGTAAGCTAGTAAGATAAAAGTCGAAATATGTCGAAATTTTTTTATTTTTACTCAGAAAGAGTAGTTTAGATACTCCCACCATCAAATGACACAACAGGCTATTTGCTACTAAAAACTACTTGCACCTTATAACTGCTGTACATTTTTGTTGACAAAATAGGGCAGGGAAGTATGGTTTATAAGTAACATCTCATTTTTGGGCTATGCAGTCATATACATCTCAATAATGTATTTAAAATAAAAATAAAAATATAAATTATGTTATGTATTAACATAGTGATATTTTTGCTAAATAACATTACATATAACATTTATGTGAATATTAGTGGGTAAAGGCAACAGTTGGAAGAGGCTGATATGTTCAGAAAATGACATCACTTTACTGTAATACAGCCTTCAGAACCAGGAAAAGACAACACTTATGTCATGATACGTTGATATCCAAGACAATATCTAGTCACTGTATCAGTATAATAGATATATTACCCAGTCATAAGATGAAGTTGAGCAATATTGATGATAAAATATGGATAAAGGATAGATTATAATATTAGCTTGGTGAAAACATGAATCCAGATGTTTTCTGTAAGGATTTTTTTAGATGTGGTCAGATGGCTTTTTGTTATTTTTACTCATTCTGTCTTTGCTCTCTCCATGAGCCATAATTTTCTATAGAGTATGATTAATTATTACTAATCAGAAGTGAGCATATGCACAGTTTCACTTTGTCACCACTGTGAATTGACAATAGTTCTTTGACTCAAATGAAGTCCACCTTGCAAGTCAGTCGGTTTCAGTTTCAACCTCCCAGGCTTCAAGGCATTTCCTACACCACTAGGGCTGCTGCAGACTATTATTGTCATAATTGATTTATCTGTCGACCATTTTCCTGATTAGTTCTTTGGTCCAGAATATGATGAAAAATGTATTTCATCATTCCCAATCTGACATACTCAATGTCTTGCTTTGTTCACAAGCCAAATATATTCAGTTTACTGTCACAGAGGAGTAAAGAAACCAGAAAATGTTCACATTGAGAAGCTGAGAGTTTGGACATTATTTCTTTAAAAAAAATTACTCTTAACAGTTGGCGACTAATTTAATAGTTGAAAACTAATCGTTGCAGCTCTAAAACCCACCAGTGTCAGATAATTCCATCTGCTCTCAGTGGAGTTTCAATCATTCTCCCCATATGAGGGTCATTCCAGAGATACACAGGATACAGCAAATCAATTCTATTATTCTGTATCATCATTATCAATGGAATATTTTATACTTGATTCTAGATAATTCATGGAACAAGTTGTTTTGTATCAGGAACAGTTGAAACGAAGAAAAGAAGCTCAGCATTAGGACGGAGTCTGTTGCAGTGCTCAGAGCAGTCAGCCAATAGGAAATTAGATAAAACCATAAGTGCACAGTAAAGCTCAAACCGTCTCCATTGACATGAAACGCACGTCCTGTGTTTGACATTGCGAGTTGGAGTCGTGCCAGTATCCTAAACTGTAGGCCGGGGCCATTCTGCAGATGAATGAGCCTCCGATAAATCATTACAGCTCAGTGTGCGAGACATTAGTGGCCCCCAGGTCCACATCTCAGTCACACTAATGCATACTGTGGAAATATATCCGGAGATGGAAATAGAAACGCTTAATGAAAGTTCAAAATTCAAGCCGTATATGGATTATAAATGTGTGCAGCGTATGTGTGTTTGTAAGGAAGATGGAGGTTCAAATAATACACATATCTGGAAATACGATACCCTAATATAATAGAAAAATGTCACATTGAGATGCATTCAGGAGCAGGGACAGTTTGATAAGTTCTAGCTCAGACCAGATTAAAAATACCTTTCACATTGCAGTTATAGCTTCATTTTCTCCAAAACGTCTTTATAGAGAAACAACATTTTGACGGGTGACATTAAATAGGAGGACTATACAACTGTGCTTGCTTGCCGTGAACATTCATTGAGATTCTCCCCCCTCAGGACGGCTGGCTTTCCAACGACCCATTCAGAGAAATCCTCCTGAGGATGACGAGGAAGCCGCGGCCGCATCAGTTCATCGGTCTGATGGGGAAACGCTCCATGGGTAAGAGCTCGTTCTCAACACTGTGCAGGTTTTGTTTCCCTCTGTGGACCTGGTGTTTTAACGTTGTCCTCTCTCTTCTCCCTCAGCAAACGCACAGATCACCCACAAAAGTAAGTATGACATCACATTCACTTAGTTAGTTTTCCTCAGAAGTCAGTCAGAAGGGCGGGGATCATCTCTAACCCCTAAATATCATTTAATTTTACTGGAACAAAGATATAATAATTTATTATATGAGGAAACAGTTGTGTGTATGACCTCATGCCTAATTTCTGATCATTCTTTCATCACTCTCCAGTAAAAAAAAAAAAAAAAACCCTGTCTCCATTAGGGCTGAAACTAACGATAATTTTCATTACTGATTAATCTGCCTATTATTTTCAAGATTAATCCATTCATCTCTGTAAAATGTCAAAAAATCGTGACAAATGCTCACCACAATTTCCCAGAGACCTGACTCCCTCCCAGCACCACCATCACCTCCCAGACACCTAAAAGATCATCTCTAAAATGTTTGGGGGGGATTTTTGTCGTGTTTTATACCAACAGTCAGCTGTTCATTTATGTTTTCTGTAAGTTTTATTTCATAACTAAATACTTTTTTTGTTGATATAAAAGCCGTCACATTTATGAACTCAAAAAATTCTTCTACTTCTAGAATCAGTCTAAAAATAGCCTCCATGTGTACTGATGCACAACGTACCCTTTAGCGCTGCCTTTTTAGCATGTGGTTAATGTTGCAAAATGGTCACAGTTTGGTTTGGTTTAGGCACTAAACCAGGAAAAGATCATGTTTTGATAAGTACATTATGTTCCGTAAGTCACATAATTATGTAATCACATAATGTAATGACTAGGGCTGGGTATAGTTTAAAAAATAACGATACCAGTGCCAATATCAGTACCCTTAAAGTGAATGGAGTACTTCATTTGATAACTATTATGAACGTTCTTCTTTGTGAAGAACGCTTGCAATGACTTGGCTGCAAGCAAAAGTATATAAATAGTCTTTTTTTTTCAGATATGGGTACCAAGAAGATTGAACGTAGGTATCATCTGACTAGAAAACCTTTGATACAACTTGGTACTGGGTTATTTCAGTCAATACCTAAAAGTTAGTGAGTACCCAGCCCTAGTAATGAAGTAATCACGTGATGCTAATGTTGTGAAACAATTGCAGTTTAGTTAGGTTTAGGCACCAAAACTACTTGGTTAGGTTTAGGAATAGATCACAGTTTGATGACCGTTATGCTACATAAGTCACATGATGACATCATTTGACATTAACACAATTATATGATGTTAACATTGTGAACATTGTTAGGCATCAAAACTATTTGGTAAGGTTTAGGAAAAGGTTGTGGTTTGTGTTAAAATAGGTGTGTTATGTTATGTATCTCACATGATGCACGTTATGTAATTCAGAACTTTAAATAATGTTGACTTCTGGTTTCACACGAGACATGAAATTCAGTTTCCTGGGTGAAAATTCATCCACCCAACCTCCATAGACTACATACATAGACTTTCTTGTTGTGTATCCTACGTCACGTGACATGGGCGGATTTATGCTGACGTTACTTGAGCGCCCGGTGCGTCTCATATAGACACTAAAGGGTACCTTGTGTATGAGTCACCGAGGGGCGGGACCAAAAGTCTATGTTTGACGATTTGGGAATGAGAATGAGCTGGTAATTGTAGAATGTAATCTCCCCCCCAGGTGGCTAAAAACACCCACATTTCCTGAACAAACAACATGACATGAGTGTCCTCAGTGGAAGTTACGCCCCTTCTTCTGTGTCTTAGCCTTAAAATAAACCTAAAAACCCATTCAGTTAGCTGATAATGACACTTTCAGCATATACTAACACTGTACCAACAAATTTGGGTTCCTATTGTCTCATCCATGACAAGAGCCATACTTCTGATGAACTTGTGGATGTTCTGTATATAATAATAAACTTAATTTGGACGGCACATTTCATAAAAGAAATGCAGCTTGAGGTGCTTTACAACAAAGAAATGGCATGCACCAAACTTTAAAAAGTCATAGAATAAACCAAAAAAAGCAAAACAAAAGTAAAATAAGGGTGAAAATAGAAAACAGAAGGCATAAAATCATAGAATACAACACTTTAAAAGAAGTGCAGCAGTGCATAATTGTGAGGCAAAGTGCAAAAGAGAGTTTCAGGCCTGTATCAGGAAAGTCATGATTAAATAATGTGGTAACATTTGCATTTTACAACATTATTAGCAGTAAAAAACAAAACAAAAAAAACATTAAGTATGCTACCAGCAGGTGTTTTAGGGGCTACCTGGTTTATCCCAGAACATTACACTTCAAACATTAACTGAAAGAGGAACAGCTGAGCCATTTAGTTTCAGATGCTCAGTTTGTGTGCACACAAAGAAAAAGTACATCTTTTGCCCACAGTATTACTAATTGAGTATAATATGTATATTTACGTCAGCGGTTAAGACAGAGTGGGCATGCTGGAGGGTGCACACTATTTCACAGGGTTTAATTAATTGACAAGGACCACCGATGATTTTGTTGTTTCTTTTCTTTTGAACACTGCACCGCATTAATTTGTGTGTGAGGAAGGTGGTCCAGAGCAGACGTGTGTGTGTGGCAAAGAGGACAGAGATAAGGAGGAGCGCGGAGGAGAAAGGAATGAGGAGGAGGGGATTTTCCCTTCTTCTCTGTCAGGGGTGTTTTGTTTTTGTTTTTTTTTTGGTCTAAATTAGTCACCCACTCAGTGATGCAACACAGCGTAGCATAAGTAAGTATACATCTAATTTATTCCTCTTATGCAGGCATGACTATAAGTCAGTCATCATTAGGAAGAGAGAGAGTGCTGGGATCAATGCCCCAAGGACATCTGAGAGTTAAATTGGATTGTTTACGCTTGTGATGGATGGAGGGAGCTTTGCATTTCACCCTTCACTTAGAACGAGGATGTCTTCTATCCAGACACAGTTTTGTTTTGTTTTTTTGTTTTGTGGCACAAATGAGTCAAGAGACAAAAAGAGTGAGACAATGAAAGGCTATATTCAGTCAGTTCTCCAGTAGGTTCAAGATTCAGTTCTGAGCACCAAGAGCATATTTTATATTAACTCTAATCAGTCTAATGCAAATATTGATGTTTGTGATGTAAGCTATTCCCTCGGGGCTCCCTATAGTTTTATAACACCCCAATCCAATATCACCCCCTCCTGTCATCATATTACAGTCCATTACTGTGATTGTCAGGGGCCCCCCGTCAGTCTGTGATCATCTGTCTGTCACACTGACACCCCTTCAAACCTGACAGCACCCAGTGACTCTCTAGAGTTCAGTTTTGGTCTGTCTCTAAACAAACCTGCTCTGGTTTCACAAAGTTAAAGCACTGACTTGTTACAAACAGGTTTGTAGGTTCCACTGAAGACACCGAGGTCACAGCCATGCTGTATTATGAGGGAATCCTTTGACATCCTGAGGAAGAGTTTACATTCTACAGTCACACACAAAGAGGGTTAACAGGGCAGGAGAGCAGAAAAAACATTCACACTCTTATTTCTTTAGTTCAATCTCTTTATTTGCAAGTAGGCACAGCTTTGTTTTAATGCTTCGAAAAAGAATCATTGGACTAAATGTCTTGAAGTTTGAGTGTTTTTTTGTTTTGTTTTGTTTTATTATTATTAAATTAAATTCAAATGGTCACCAGAATTATAGTCTGGCAGTGTGGAGAAGGCTGTGAAACATTTAGACCAAGATATAGGGAGATTGTGGGGAGTTTGCAAAAAATATAACTAAAATTCTTCTATGTGTGAATAAAATGAGAAAATAAATAAATTTTAAAAAATCAGGCAAAATCAAGATCAGGAAATTAGAGAATTTTTCTAAGGGAGTGGGTGTTGTGCTTGGTGAATTTGAACTTTTGACCTTTATATTTCTAAAATTCTGGCTAAGGCACTTGAAAGTGAAAGTTAAATGATACTATTCAGTTCCAATCCAATTTTTTTGAGAGGTCTGAGTTTAATGCCAGAAGCCAAACGTCTGATCTCAGAGAATAAAATAATTCTGAAATCAGAATCCTGATTTTAAACTGGTTCTTCTGCACTAGACAGGCTGGTCTAAGAGGACAGTTTCTAATCAAATATATTTCTTTAAAGGGCATAAAGTCAACTCTTTTGTTGGACTGATGGGGAAAAGGAGCCAAGAGGATCCAGGTAGGTTCAATTTAAGTAAAGTCAAAGTGATACAATGATTAGACGGGGCTCAATGCTAACAAGCTCTCTCCCCCTGCAGAGTCCTATGAGTGGAGCACAATACAGACGTACGACAAGCGCCGTTAAACAGTCATCTCTTCTCCCGCCTGCTTCTCACCGAGCCATTCCTCATCCATGGGAGGGGTACCCGACGCTGGTTTTGTTTTCTCCGAACTGTGTGTAGCTGTTAGTCAAATAAAATGATTCTGTTTCCACATTGTAGTGATGTAGCAGTGCTGTGCCTGTGCCAGTTTCATTTGTCCCAGCAGAAGGTAGATCAGGGCGAGAGGAGGAGGGAAATGGAGTCATTATCAATGTTAGTGTTTTCTGTGAGCGTTTTCAACCATCTGCCATGCTACAAAGACTAAATGTTGTTGTGGACCATCAAAGCAAGGCCATACCCCTGCTGGGTATGCTGAAAATTGCACTGCCAAAGTCACTGTATAGTGCCTCATAACTGTTTAATTGCAACTGATTGTTCTATAAATAACACACTGACTGGGACAGGTTCTCATTTTGGCTTTCAAGTGACTTTAGAAGAGCTGTCATGTTCTCCACCTGGACATACGGTGTGATATGACGGGATACCTGTGTGTTATAGTGGTTTATCAAATATTAAAATTATTTTCTTTACTGGTTCAACTTAAGCTTGCAAGTTGTGAATTCCTTTTGATATTTGAGTGGTGAGTGGTCAGAGCATCTTCAAAGATGACGTAAGGGCACACTCTGGTGGACAACGGAGGTAATACACCAAGACAACACATTTCAGTGCTACAGGAACGTGAATTTATTTCAGCAGCAGTTAGTACAAATCAATGTCAATAAGGAGCAGGTCAGACATGATGTAAATATGAAGAGGCAGACAAGATTACACAAATAAAAATATAATGCAGTCCAATTAATAGGAATAAATCATTTCAAGAAATATGAATGCAAATAATAACGCTCAATTTCTCCTCGGTGTCAGCGTTTGATGCTGTAGCTGATGGTTTTTGAATTGCAGTATACTGTCAGGCATCATGTCATCCATTTAATGAATTTCACTCATACCTAAACACTCAAACTAGTGGCAGGCGACATGGATAAAATCTTATGAGATTAGATATTTGCTTTTTTATCACGATTAGAGCGATAGATGCTGTTTTTTTTTAGTTGCTATCCAATTCCAATACTTGAATTTGGATATTTGCTGATACCAATATCAGAGGTGGGACCAAGTCTCAAGTAAGTCCCAAGTTTTATGCACACTCAGGTGAGTTTCGATAACATTAGTTCTTCAAGGTTCTCTTCTGCCACTTGATTGAATGGCGTGGCATTGGTTCAAACAAAGAGGATCCTGGGAATTAAGTGTGGACTTACAGGGAGTGAATTGCGTTAACGGGAATTGAAATGAATTAATTTATGGATTCAGTGTTTAAATAACAGACTTTAATCTTTGGACTTGTGGAAGGTGTTTTCATGTCAAACGGTTTAAGTCCAAGTGAAGTCACGAGTCACTGCTGTTAAAGTCCAAGTCGAATGGCAAGTCTACATTGATTTTTTCAAGTTGAGTCTAAAGTCATCATATTTATGACTCGAGAGTCCACACCTTTAACCAACACCACAGCACAGGGGTCAGCTACCTTTTCTATCAAAAGATTAAAACTGTCTGGATGCATAACTATGAAATTCTCCATTTTCTTTGGACACTTAATGGTTTTTTTTTGGATGTGGTATCCATAGCTAGCCTCGGGAGATTAAAGACACCAGCAAAATTTAGATTTTAGAAACAGATCTTGAGCTGTAGACGTAGCCTGTAGACAGACTATGACACACCTTTTAGTTAATGATGTTCAGTTCCATGCAAATTTTCCAGCAGCGTAAACGCACGACTTTGGCGTCATGGTTTTGCAATTTTACAAAAAGAACTGAAACTCACAGAATTACACTTGGGAAGAATCAGACAATGTGGAACCAGCTGTCAACAGTCACGGTTCTTGATTCCCATCCCTAAATGGGAACTACCGGTTATCTTTTAAGAAGAGTATAATTACTAATCAAGTCACTGATTTGTGCTACTGCATTTTGGTTATGGTGTTAAAATGGCATTATTACACATTTATAACTTATGAAAACATCAGAGAAGGGATTCTGGATCGGTACGTCAGTATCAGCACCCCGTACTAATATTAGATCAGACTGGTCCCAACTCTAATCATGATAAAGTAGATTAAAACACATTAAGGTTTCTCACAATGATGCAACAGTCAAAAGATTGACCAGTTTATTTCAGTACATGACCTGCCCTTAACTTCAACATTACCGACCTGTAAAACATGTTTGCATAGCCAGTCCTGACCAAAGACCTCACTGCCAGTGACGGACACCAGAGGTGGAATTAATCAGTGTGAAAAGTCAGTCTCACTGACACTGTTCACATGAGTCACCTCGTTCCATGACAAACTGTAAAGATGTCCTTCACACAAATTGCATAATATACTAGTCATCTGTTACAGGTTCAACCCCAAACCAACACAGACCCTTTACCACAGAGGCATCTAATGCACACAAGTCAAGACAGTCTGAAGCTACTAAAATAGATTTATTATCATGTCTGTGGTCGTTATCGTGTCAGGCCACAGTGTTTAAGGAGTGTGTTGGATCTAAGGTGTTGATATGGTAACTTAAAGTATTGTTTGTCTCCTTGAAAATAACAAAATATATTAAAATAATAAAATCTTACAACAGAAAGGCTGCGGTAACAGCTCAGACTCGGCACAACCCAGCAGCTGCTCTATCAAAGTATAATATATCTCTATAGAACCCAAAAGATGAGGCGTTTACTATTTCAAGCAAGTTTAAAAACTCTGAAAGTTTATTTTCATCTCTTAGAGCAATGAACGGAAACCAGCGGCTGCCTGGGAGGTAGGAAAATAGACCAAAAAAAAAAAAAAAGTCATACAGTCTGCATACAGTCTAACCCTAACTTTCACTAAGTGTTAACTGGTCAGACTTGGATGGAGTTTGTCTGATTTAACAGTAGAAGAAAACTAATATTCTGCGCAACAAAAGATTCAAGTCGGACTGATTGTT
>JAJHUR010102652.1:0-13959 GCA_027495735.1 Lutjanus campechanus
GAAAGTGATTTTCTTTTTGAAACCTGCAGAGGCAACATTTGATCTGTTCCTGATCTATACATCGTTGCATTGCTGTCAGCCCACAGTATACTGCTATGCTGATTGTGTTTGATTTTAATGTGACGTACTGCTTTTCTTTTCTTTTTCCATGTCTCTGTGTTAGATACAAAGACAGTCTTGTCCACATCTGTGTAGGGTTTGTTGGACTGAAGACACAACAGCAAACTCCAAAACTTGAGTGTTACATTCCTGTTGAACTCCAACATGTTTTCTTTTTCTCTTTTGCAATTCATGAGATTTCAATTTATGTGCTATTCTTGTCAGTTGCACAAAACAAAAAAAGGATGCAGCTACATATCAACACAGAACCTCTGATTTTTTTTTTCTTCTCTATTGCAGACATGCACTGATGTATGTCCTGTCTTTTGTAGATGTGATTGGACAGTTTTACAACTTTCATCAATTTAATGGTACCTCCTCTACATGCACCACATATTACTACCTTCTTTATGACTTCTTTAAGCACATGAGGAGAGTTTGTTATCAGAGGAACAGGCACTTGGTGCATGTAATGGACTCTGCTGTATTAGTCTCTCTATCTGCAGCCCTCCAGGCTACTGTCTGAACACGTCCACCGCTCTGTGGATGTCTGCTCTGCTCACATTCCAACGTCAGGGAAAAGAAAGGTAAAATTGTCTGTTAAATGCTATGTTGCAGTGTAACCTCACAGAGAGCTGGGCGGGACTCTTTGCACAAAGAATAGTGTCTGGAGCAGCTCTATATTGAAAACACAACTTTAATTATTTTCATCTGACATTAGCAGTGACTCACGGTTGTAGTCAAGCTATTTGTTTGGAAGACTAACTATAGTGCATGAGCAGAGGATATCAAAAGTAAAATGACACCTCATTTATTTATAATTCATTTATTATTTTTGAATAGAAAGTTACTTAATTGGTTTCATTCATTTGGAGCCCAGGTGGTTCTAAAGGAACAGTTCACCTCAAATTCAAATACACATATATTTCCTCTGACCTGTAGTGCCATTTATCCACCTAGAATGATTAAAGCGATAGTTCACTCAAAAATGAAAATTCACTCAATATCTACTCACCCCTGTGCTGATGTGAGGATGGGTGATGTTCTCCAGTTCACAAAACAATCCTGGAGTTTCAGCAGAAAACAGCCTTCCAGCCAAATTCAGTACAATTAAAGTGAATGGTGACCACGTTTAAAACGTAAAAAAGAGAACACAAAACAAACACAGAATGTCTCCATCCTGCTCGTGTGGTGTAATCCAAGTGTCTGAGAGCCACAACATTAAACTTTAACAGCAAAAGACACCATTTATTTATTTTAAATTTATTTATTTATTTTAGTCTTTTTAACCATGATCAGTGAGCCGCTGGGAGTACCCGTCAATGTCTTTGGGTCTGTGCTGTTTTTAATCTGTCTTCTGTATGTGTCCTGTGTTTTTTAATGTTTGCGCATAACGGTTGAGATGCCCTCTCCAGACTGAAAAACAAATCTACCTACGGGTATCAATAAAGTCACCTTGAACCTTGAACCTTGATTTACACCATGTTTTTAGCCAAAATGTCAAATGTACATTGTCAACTGTCAATTTTAATTTTTGGGTGAACTATCGCTTTAAGGGTGAGTTACCGAGTTTTGGAGATGTCTGCCCTCTCTTGAATAAAATGAAACTAGATGGCACTCACATAGGAACAATTTTCTTTGTTTGAACTACACCTGCCAACCATATCACAGTGGAGAAGGAAGCGTGCATCTACTCATGGACAAGAGGCTCATTCTTGTGGCCGGTGGGATGTAAACATTAATGGTGACCTCCTCGGCTGAACTGTCACGTTAGCACCAATGAGCTAGCTAGCACGGTGACAAGGTTGTCCTTTTAATGCCAACAGGTTCAGGAGGTGTGGTTCTCAAAACAAGCCTAAAACTTAAATATAGTAAATATGATAATGAGAAATGTTCTTTTGTTGTTACATTATACCATAAAGTATTACTCCAACCTAAGGATAATTTGATATTTGATAGGTCATTTAGCCACCAAGACATCCATTTAAATATCTTTCTTGTGTCTTGTTTTATACATGCATATATAAGCCATTTTTTATATTGGAATTTGCAGTAAAACACAGGAAAATTGTGAAGAGTTAAGCATACAATCTTATATTACATTACAAAAATCCTGAACGAAAACAATGACTGACTTGTCATTCTGCCCTGAATCAGAGCAGAAAAACAAAAACCAAAAACACAATCCTCTTCTTATCCCTCCCCACACTCACCCAGCCCTACCTCAACGACTCCAAGGATGAACAGAATGAGTTCATGAGAACTTAAGAATACTGATGATATGACTCCAACATGTCACACTGTCGGATTTAGCACGGCGCATATCAGCAGCCCAGAGTTTCATGTTGGTTTTATCAATAGTATCTAATAACCATTTCTGTACAGGAGGAGTGGAGAGACTTCCATCTGCAGGCAGCTGCAACTGTGAGGCTGCCAGCCAGAGGCGCCTTTATCTGACAGATAAATCTAAGGTAGAGCTGTCTTTAAGTAAGAGCACAGAAGTTTAATATGGGATTGGTTTGGATATATGGTGGATAACACATCATAGACCTTCTTTCCAGAAGTCTACAGGCCCTGGGCACTCCCATAATTTAAAGTTTCATTCACACTGCAGCTTATGAAAGTTCTTCAACTCTCCAGTTGTCCAAGAACATGTTGCACGTTGGCATTTAAGGAATTTGGTTCTTTCGAGGATGATTTATGCACAGCAACATTTCACTCCTGCTAACCACCCTTTAGACTGTACAAAGAGTGAATAACACACTTAACTCCATATACCAAACCACCTGGTTCAGAGTAGTCCACTGTGCAGATCATGATGGCAAAATTAACTAACTGTGTAAGCCACCATTGACGAAACAGTGTTTGTAACCACGTGCTCAGCAGATCCTGTCAACGCTGTTCAGATTTAAAACCTTCACACCCTTTTCTAGTCCAATGATAAACTGCACTGGTGATACTAGGTGACAGCTTGACCCCTGTTTATTTTCCATCATAATCTGATCTCAACTCTTCTCTATGTGTTTATCAATGAAAACAATGTAACGAATGAGAGTCAAACAGTGTAAAAACTGTTTCTAATGTTAATAGTTCTAATTCATGAGTTTTGTGGAGCAAATATGCACTAAAGCAGAAACCATCCTCAGCATCCATGACGTTTGAAGCATTTAGCTAAAAAAGCGAACATCATTAAAAAATTTCTGTTTATTTATGTAGAAGTAAAAGCATCAGATTGATAATGCTGTTAGAGACTTGCACCAACATCATCTGTTCAACATCCTCTGCATGAAATTTACTTTATATAACGTCACAAATGCTGGAAACTTGGGACAACAAACCAGAGACGTTTCTTATAATGTGCTGGCAACAATCCTCAGTATTTTTATTTAGTAGGGTGCTATGCCACATGTCGCAAAATTACATTTTTACAGTTACATTGCAACTCTGTGTTAGTTAGGGTTTCTGTCCTGAAGACAAGCTGTTTGTGATAGAGGAGAAGCTTAAAGGTAATATGTGAAGCAGTTTGCATGAATTAATTGCCAACGTGTGACCGGATTGCGACATAACTGAGAGAACGAGACCATCTCCAACTTTCCTGTTTTTTTCTGGGAAAATTCAAAGCATGTGACATTTATACCTCTCCACTCCCCTATAAAGCACCAACAGTCTGCAACACTAGCTAACATCACTGGACAGAGTCCACTTACATCAACTCAATCACATTCAGTCTCGTGTATATGAAATCCAAATGGAAAAAGGAAGCCAATGCAGAAATAGTCTGACACACTGGATGAACTCTGCGGGTATAAGCCTGCCATTGGACAACTTGTCTCAGTTGGCACTACACTATCTGGGTTTTCAAGGCACCTGGGAAACAACAACAACCTCCAAGTTGCAAGCTACGTGCTGAAAATGGCAAATTAGCACCCGGGACGTTAATGGTGCAAACGTAAGCAAGCTAACAGCTGTAACCTTTTCTTTTGCAGTGATGTAGTAATTTTAATGTTCGGGCTCATCTCCCGACCTGCAAATGTTCCACCAAAACAAGTTTCCCTCGACACTGCTTTGCAGGGGCTCTATTGCTTCATTCTGGGATAAGTGAAGCCCAGGACGACTGTGATTGGTTCAGGAAAAACAAACAGGCTGGAGCATTCCTCCTCTATAAAGCAGAAGGATCGTGTGTGCAGCCAGATCTTCAATCGGCATGAGGGTGAGAAGATAATTACTGAATTTTCATTTTTCTGTGAACTATCCTTTAAATTATATTAAGGCTTTGAGTTATGCAAAGTAAAGACCACGTCCACTTGAGTGAAAGGTGGGTACCATCACCAATAGTTAGACACTCGGTAGCCACTTCATTTGGCCGCCTCACCTCTACCAACACTCCATGTCTTTGCCCATGTTTGGATTAGCTGGGAGTTAGCCGAGTCAGGTACTGCCCAGATGTTGATGATGGTGATGTCAACGTGCCATGAGCTTCACAATCACTCTTCAAAAACCTATGGGTGATGTCACAGAGACATTTTCGTGTATGAAAACATTACTTGGCAGTTTTTCTCAAACATAAACCCTTGCTCCTCATAGTTTGTGATAGCCAAAATATATTACTTGGATTTGATATAACACAGACACACACCACAATTAAGTTTTCAGTTCAGGATATGTGAGTTCTGATAACAAAACAAACTTTAAGTTGTGAGTTAGTCGTCGGCACAAAGCCTTTTATAACCAGCTACAGGGGTCTGAGTTATATCACATTACTTCCAACAGCTGAAATCAGGGAGGAGGGAGTGTGGGCTGTGGAGCCTCTAAACAGCTGAAGGGACACTGCAGCCCATGCTGAGACCTGGTCTCATAATCACACAGCAGCCTCACACACTGAAAAACCCAGGCCCACGTGCTGTCCAATCCCCTCATTACCAAAAGGCACAGGATCAAATACTGCCTTTTGGCTCCCTTAAAATACTGATACTAGATATAGTATTAGTAGTAATAGTATTGACAAAATATTTGGAGTGGTGGTTGTATATATGACCCATTCATGTATAATTAATATACAATGCATACTGTAAATAAATGCACTGATTGAAGTAATTGGACTAACCTGAGTGCAGCTCGGTAAAGACAAACACATGAGCTACATTCTGCTTCCCAACACATGCAGGTCTTTACTATATTCAGCTAATAAGACTCCAAAACATCAAATATTTTCATGGGATGGAAATGCTCTCCATACTCTGTTACTGACAAACATTATCCTTGGCTGTCAAACTACAGCTGACAATGCTAAAAAGTAAAATATTATATCTGTGCTCAAGATATGCGTTTCGTGGATGATGGGTTGAATGTGAAATAAATAATGTAATGAGCATACGGGCGTCAGCTTTGATCATCTCATGATCTTTGCTCCAGTATTAAGCATAGACTTTAAGACATGTACACATCCAACAGACAGTTGGATCAATACAACACATTAATCCACACTGTATGCACTACCCACAATGCAACACAACGTCAAACAGTTAAATCAGAGATTTTGCTGTGTTATGCTATTAGCAACCAATGTTGCCTCCATGCTTTAGCCTCAAAAAGAGATGAGGAGCCGGCTACAAAAGTCTGGTACACTCACTTCTTTCTAAGTCTACACCCCCAGATATTTTTCATTTTCAAATTTGTAGTCTTCAGACCCAACCGACGCCGACTCAAGTGGCATCACTTTATTACGGCTGACTCCCTCTGGTTGGTTAGTCAATTGGTTGGTTGTTATGTTCTTGTCCAACCAAATTCTCATTGGTCAGACAGTCGCCGGTGTTACTTTGATAAGGAGGGAAGAGCTTCTTAATACATTACTGACAGGGTGGGACATATGTAGACCTGATGTATTTAATTTTTTTAAGTGATGTTATTTACTGAACATTTGATTGGCTCCAATGTAATGTTGGACTAATGTTGTAATTTGAGAAAATACATAAATATTAGCCTCATTTGGAGCAACTAAATAACAGTAGTAGGTTGGATGCTGTAACTGTTTTTTGTTTTGTTTTTTTGGTATGTTGTTTCTCTGCAGTCAAAGTTGCTTTAGCTGTGGTGTGGTGGTGTGTAAGGCTAATTTACTTGATAAACATGCTGAAGGTAACTATATAGCTACATGTGGGGAAAAATGGTAAAAGTGCAGGAATTCATGCGCTTGGCAATGTTGTATAACTTTGATTTGCACCATTTAGGTTGCAGGTAGAGTCATTCAGTACACTGTGGCTGATTAAATTATTCTAGAGATAACGTGTAGATTTTTTTTCCACATCAATCAATGGATTGGTTGAAGAGCAATACCAATTTATCAATTTTTAGGTCCCCTAAAGGTTCCTGTAGTGTTACTAAATGTTCTGCAAACATTATGACAACATAGTGTAGGTCTTCAACAGGGCAAACTTCAACATTTCCTTGAAAGTTTTCCTCAAACATTAAAATATGAAACCAACATATTTATTAGTAAGGACACAAGATTGACAAAAGGCTACCCATGAGTCTTCATGCAATCATGCAACCCCTAGCTAACTTACTGAATCACTGTGCTTTTTTTCCAGTGAATATGAAAACTGTAATGCAAAATGAACATTTACACTAATCGTATCACATATTGCAATCACAATTTCAGTCCAAATAATCACAATATGACCTTTTTACCAAATCGTACAGCCCTAGTCCCCAACATTCCTAGATAATCATAAATGTTCCATGAATGTCCGCCAAATACCATCCCCCTACCCTTTAAAGAACTCCATATCATGTCTTGGGAACATTACAAGGCAACATCGTTTACACCAGTGGGGATGTTCTCAGAACATTCTGGGAACGTGCAATTTCTAGCTGGGCAGTACATCAAACTTACCACATGAGGAAGTTTGTGTGGGGGACGGAGCAGCAGCCAACACTGTGAGTGAGTCAGCAGAGTACGAGAGAAAAGTGATACTGTAAGGGAACACCTGCATGAATACGATTGGTTATTGCTGGTCATATTGGTGTTTTAATGTATTTATTTCAATTCAAATTACTATTATTGTACTCCAGTAAGAGATAAGTGAAAAAGTACCAACAGCAATTGACAAAAAAATCAATGCATTTTTTATTTAGAATTTTTAGTATTATTGTGCATTGTTTGTTTTTTTTGGGGTTTTTTTGTTTTTTTTAATCAAAGCCTATTTTCAAATATCTTTACATCAGTGTGTAAACTCTTCTCATATCTTCAACATAAATTAAAATCAGGGATTTCTATTTTGATCAAAGCATAGAGAAGCCAAAATTGGCAAGGGGTGTAACAAAAAGTTTTTTCCTCCTCTATCCATTGTAATTAGTGATTAGTGTAAGTAGTGATCAGATAATTATATTATTACTGTCCTCAGATTCAGATATGCTGGTGAATAAAGACTTGTTAAAATTCACAGTGTTACAGAACCACAACATCAGCTCAGGATTTGATTTTTTGATTTTTTGTGCTGCGCCATAAGGTGGGACTCTGTTTAACTAATTTATACCTTCTGTCACAAACAACACTTTGTAAGCACACTGTGTAACAGTGTACCATGAAAGATGACAGACTGTATAACTTGACGATAACTGAATTAAACAAATGTTGGAGATTAAACGATGGTGATCTTTAAAACATTGTGAGACCAGAAGCTCACTCTTCTCCTTAGATTTTTATTGCAAAGCCTCAAGTAAGCTAAGCAGTCTGCCCTGCACTGGCCACCTGAACTATCTTTAGTCCCTGCTGGCAAGTGAATGGAAGTGCCCGACTTATCTTCACTGCTGTCATCGAGGCAGCCAGTATTTTTAGGGGACAGCAGCAGCTGCAAAAGCATTTAACGGTATTCCACGAACAATGACACTTGGGGTGTCTAAGGCCTGAACGACGCAGAGATTGGGGGACCACTCTGAAGTTGTTAAACGAGAAGCTGGCGTGGATATTGAAGTTCTTCTTTTTATCCCTCCTGACGGTAAAAAAGTCTGTAAAGATGTACTGGAGTAGACCGCTGAGGAGAGCATGTGTCTGAATCTGAAGTCAACTTGGGACATTACTCAGCCTTCAGGAGACGAGTGGCACTGCTTCTTACCTCGACGAGAGATTGCAAGTGCGGAATGTATGTTGACGGTCTTTCCCCGCGACTGAAGCGAGGTAGGTCATGTGAGGGGTACACAGCACAGCTTCACAAGGGGCAGAGGTCATTCCAATTAAATCAGACACGTAAACACAGGGGTTAATCTCCTCTCTTTAAACCTCCGGAGGGAATATTGAAGACGCTTTTAACGCAATGTCAAAACAGAGTTAATAAAACAACTTTCAGTGTGGAAAAGATACTTTATACAATTTATAAAATTAATGTAATCACCCAGTTATATCAAATCATATATTTAATGGTTATACAAAATATATAAAACAGTTTTCCATCAACATCCAGTTAAATTTTAAGTTAATTTTTTAAGCAATTAAAACAGTTTCTTCAAACTTTCTTTTTAACATTAATATTCAGTTTGGTTTCATTTTTACATGGGTTCATGTTCATTTTGATGGTTGGTTGTTTGTATTTGAATAACAACAATATTTTTGCATGATTATTATCATTAATGTTTTACGATCACATTTAAAAGTAAAATTACTTTAAAAAAGAATCGTATGTAATACTGTGATAGACATTAAGCTGCTTCAAAGCTGAGATTATTTTCTTTGTGTCGTGAAACTTTGCTTCTTGCATCCAAGAGGACAGAGTTTCAACACTCTATGGGAGCTATTCCAAAACACATAAACTCAGTTTACTGATAAATACATTCTTTCGAGTTCAGAAGCTCCTACAGGAAAAGTTTTGGGTAAAGGGTGAGATTACACAAACAGTCAAAAAGAGAGCATAATTTTCATGGGGGAGAGAGAGAATTGCAGTGTTGTATAAACAACATTTCTAGGATTGCCTAATATATTTATTTATGAATATGACAGAAAAACAATTTTAACAGTGACATTTAAAGAAGGAATTCCCTAACAGAGCTGCCAACAAAGGGTGTGATGGAGGCTCAGCATATTTTGTCTACAAGGTCTCTTGGGTGGGCAGACCGTGATTTCATCCTGTGTTTGTGTGAGCACGCGGGTTTCAGAGGCTTCTTTGTGATACCTGACACACACTCCCTCACAGGTCTTTATTTAGGACATACTATATTAAGCACTTTCCCATTGAAATACAGCACCAGCTGTACTGGCTATGTGTTGTGGCTGCTGTTGCAACAGGACGAGGCCGTCCCCCCTCTCGCTGCTAGCCTGTGTTTTTCTCTCATGCAGACAGATCTAATTCAATTAGCCCTAATAATCATGCCATGCTTTTGTGCTGAACCACATGCACGTAAAGGGGGCGGAGGCTGAGTGTTTCATGAAGTCTTATTTTCCAGTCCAAAATGTAAGGATTCAATTCCTTATAACAGGAAGGCTAAAAGTACAATCTTACGGCCACTCATTAATGAGAATTGGGATAAAATCACATTTTAGGGGGTTTTGATATTTACTCTTCAATTATGCTGGGAAAATACTTTTTATAGGATCAAACTCTTGGCTGTTAAACCTTGTAACAGGCCAACCTCCTAGTGATTCAACTTTTTATTAAATGTAGACGTCAGCTCCATCAGATGGAAAGTCTGACTGAGTTGACGTCTTACGGAGTTGATAAAATGTTACTTTTTTTTCACATCATAAAATTATTTTTATTTTTAAGTTCTGATAGCAATATTATTTAATGAATTTGTCAAAAGATAGAAAGTTTACCAGTGCTTGAACAGTATTCCCATCTTTTTGAATCCAGGAAGTGAGACAGGAGACTTTAGGGTATAGCTAAACCATTTTATGTCTGATTATTCATGTTTTTGTAAAAATCTGACAGAGTGGACAGAAATCTGGGATACAAGTTAAAGGGCCACATTTTTTAAAAAATAAAAAAATCACTTAAAAAATTATTATAATCCCACATTTTTATACCTACATTATTAGTTTGTTAGTTTTGGATTTCAAAGGCTTTTAAGTTGTGAATTCTTGCCTGGGACAAGTTTAGATATTTAAAAAATTAAAGTAAACCAAAACATTTCATAAATGGCATATATTTCATACATATATAAATTCTGAAAGAAAAAAAAACAACAACAATTGGAATTAGAGTGTTAATATAAAAAGTATTTTTAGGACATGATTTGTCCCAGTTCTCATGAATGGGTGGGTTATTTCATCTAAGATTAGATATGAGCTAGATCACTGTTGGATATTAACGTAATTCATCTGTCATTTCTTTTTCTTTTTTTTTAGAAATTTGCAGAAGTTGGACCGTCTTGCTCCAGTGAATAACTGCCACTTCTTACTCTCCTGGCCTGCTTAAGGTGAAGTGAGGCTGACAGTGAAGCAGAAATGGATGTGTTTGGTGGTGCACCACGTTTCTTGGCCTATCCTCGACCTGTGGTGGTACAAAGTGGAACTGATGCAGTCCTTAAGTGTCAAATCGGTGGCGATCCAAGGCCTGCAGTTATCTGGGAGCGAAACAATGAAAAGATCGACCCACAGGGACGATACAGAGTCTTTGAGGATGGAAATGTTTACAATCTCATCATTTCAGCTGTGACCACAGAGGATAGTGGCCAGTACATATGCAAAGCAAAGAACAGCATTGGGGAAACTTACGCAGCTGCCACACTCAAGGTGGAAGGCGAGGCACAGGAGTTGGAGTTACGAGAGGAAAATAAGCCACGATTCCTCATCAAGCCCCTGTCTACTCGCGTCGGTCGTGGAGAAGATGCCGTCTTCTCTTGTAAGCTCTGGGGAAACCCACGACCAGAGGTTGTCTGGGAAAAGGATGGAAGGAAACTCAATGAAATATTTGAAAGCACACATTTCAGTGTGGGCTACCAGGATGGTGGATGGTTCCAGCTGAAGATCTTTAAGACTCGTGCACCAGATGGTGGTGTTTATACATGCAAAGCAAGGAACGAGTTTGGGGAAGCGCTGGCAGGAGCTGTGCTGCTTGTTGACGCAGGCCCAGGACATGAGGATGAAGGAAATCGTAATGGCTACACAAATGGCCACTGGAAAGCCCACCAGGGTAAACAGAGGAGTGGAAGGCAAGTGCCAAACCGGCTCAAAGACGACACCATGACCAAGTCTGCCAAAGTGAAAATGTTTGCAGTGACAGAGGGCAAACATGCCAAATTCCGCTGCTTTGTGACTGGAAAACCCAAACCAGAAATAATTTGGAGGAAAGATGGGAGGCTGATACTGTCTGGAAGGCGTTATTTGTTATATGAGGACAGAGAAGGATACTTCACACTTAAAGTTCTGTACTGTAAGCAGAAGGATAACGGAGTTTATGTATGTGCTGCGTCAAATACGGCAGGGCAAACCCTCAGTGCTGTACACCTCTCCGTAAAGGGTAAGACCATTTACAGTGGCTTCAGAGTTTTAATTTTGTGAACTGTAGCAGCCTATGACGCTTTTTGCAGCCTTAAAGGAGTGAGTGAGCGTGTGGTGTGTTCTTAGATCAGATTTCCATCCATTTGATGCTAGGATGATGTCAGTGAGATATCTTCAAAGAGATACTCTGAGATCATTTATTGGGGTAGGGCCAGACAAGGAAGGCAAAATAAAGATCTTAAAAGTCATATGACTGTATTATAACGCTTTAAAGTTCCAGTGTGTAAAATTTACAGGGATTTATCGGCAGAGTATTCCAGAAATAAAATTTTTGTATAATCACCTGAAAATGAGAACTGTTCTGTTTTCATTACCTTAGAATGAGCCCTTTATATCTACAGACCTGCGTGGATCCTCTTCCACTGCATAGACATATTTTACATAGACGCCAAACTGACCACTTTGGATTGCTGTTGCATTATGTAAATGTCACTGCCATTTTCGGGTTTCAAGGGTTCATGATCTGCGTGGAGTAAGAACTTACTCCGTGTTACTCACAAACCTCGGAATAGAACACCACTCACAAAGATCACTTGAGAAATAGACGTTATTGTGTGTTTTATGCAGAAAAAAATGCAGCTTCCCCATATACATGTATTTGTTCACAGGTCAGTCTTGACCTAAAAAATAGCAGCAACGTAACTGTACAATCCACAGCCCAATGATGCAACTACAGATATCTATATTCCACGGAGGCTGCCAGGTTGCTCAGAATGGACAAACCAAACTCTGGCTCTATATAGCAGAGGGGGCTTTTGTGTTTTTCACAAATTTCGCAGCCACCGTAGGTTCTTCTACATGCTTGGAAGGGGAGGGTGAGGCAAGGTTTTTGCAATCGGCAAGCTCACCTCTAGATGCCACTGAATCCCACACGGTGGTCTTTTTAAAAAAAGATTTTAAAATCTATTTATTTTGTGGATATTTGATATTGTTTTTTATACTGAAATTATATACTTAAACATACAGAAATCTTATTATAATGTAAATAAACTACTGCTGACAAACTGTAAAACAGGATAAAAACACCTAATAATGTTCATATTATACTGTTCTGTTCTGAATATACCTGAGTGGTATATTCACAAATGCCTACTTATGGATCTAATTCAAGTAAATTTCCAAGTGTATGGCTTTGTATCATTAGTCAGTTGAGTTCATAAAACGGCAGGTCAGCAGGCCAATGAGCTGCAAATATAATAAGTAATCAAACTATATGACACCAGCTGCATTAAAAGCAATTCAATCCTGGGTCCACTGGAGAATTAATGAAATGTATTAATGATCTGAAATTTGACCCGAGAGATATCTAAACAGCCAAAGTTCATCAGCTTGAGGTGGATTCCAACAGCAGTATGAGGTCTGCAAAGTCACTTAGCTTGTGAAAGGTCTAAGGGGGCATCCATGTGTCCAAGTCTTTGGGAAGGGGATCATATTTCTCACATGGCCCAGAGAAGTCCAAACTCATGGCATCAACAGAAAGTATTGTACTGTACCAGTCAAACATAAAATAAGACTGCGATGGAATTAATGGTTAGTGGTAGCTCGAGGGCATATTAAAAAGTGATTTAAATGGTAGCCAATGAATGTATTTCATCAGTTGTCTTTATGTTTAATTGGACTTGTTAAAACATTAGTAAGATAAGGTTATGAAGAGCTTTGCGCACAGACTACTAAATACAGTCCACATTCTTTTGTTTACAACTGTCTGGTACTGTCTGAGGGTGTCAGTTACAAACAGTTTATTTCCTATCTAACACCCCGATGTGTTAATGATGTTTCCATTCCTCAACTAAATGAGCCACTTGTCTCATGATTTTGTTCATCTTGTTTGCTTCACTGGAATTTACTGCCAAATATATTTCAATTTACAGTGTTTACTACACAGACATAGATGATGTGATGTGTTTTCACAGGGTTGATTTGCCTGAAAGATTTATGTGGATCAAGTAACACTAATACCATTTGATAGATAGAAGCGAATATGAACACCATGAGCTATTTTTTTAACCTTTGGTGAGGTGATATTGGTTTAATCAAACTGGTGTTCTTCCTCCCTCTTGGTTCCAGAGCCGCCTGTGCGGTTCAAGCAGCCTCTCATTGATCTAGAGGTATGGGAACGAGATTTGGCTGTTCTTGAGTGTGAAGTTCCAGAGGACTCCGTTCCCATCACATGGTATCTGGAGGATAGACGACTGCAGCCAGGGGCCAAATATGGAATGGAGGAGTGGGGAACAAAACGACGGCTAACTATCCGTGACATTGGAGTTGACGATGATGGGATTTACCTCTGTGAGATGCCCGATGGGGGGAGGAGCATTGCAGAGGTGGCTGTGAAAGGTAAATCAGGATTTCATATAATCCTTTTTGAATTT
>JAJHUR010102655.1:0-10339 GCA_027495735.1 Lutjanus campechanus
GAGGTCATTCAGATATTTTCACACGAAATTGTCACACAAAGTAACTTGCTGAAAAGTGTGTTCAGGGTGTTTATTTTTTGTGTGTAGCACCGTGGGGAGACCTTATAAGTGTTTTCAGTTGTATACAGTCCAACTTATTTCATGCTGATTTCACACTCTGAGTGGCACGGGACAATACAGAATCAGTCTGCTGTCAAATATGTTGCCATCTAGTTTGATAATCGAATAATCATTTCAGTCACTTTTCAAGCAAATTTTTTTTTTTCTGCTTTTCTTTGTTATTTATTATATTAAACAAAGAGTTTTGGGGGGTTTGGAGCGGTGGTTGGACAAAAGAAGCAATTTGAAGATGTCACTTTGGGAAAAATCTGATGCAGTTGCAGTGTTTTTGTTTTCACATTTCATAGAATAAACAATTAATCATGAAAATAATCAGCATGCGTTTAATGAAAATGATTCTGAGTTGCAGTCATAATTTGTGATTGTGTTGCTCCATCAACTCATTTGTTTTAGTAAGCAGGGGTTTAAAATAACTTGATGGCAAAAAACATATTTGCTAAATGACGAAGAAACAGGCAAACAATATATAGAAAATCAATTTAAACACTCCGGGGTTTTTGAAATCCACTTTTTTGTTAATTGTTTGAAAATGAAAAGTGTATCACATTACAAATGTAAACAAACAGTTACTTAACACGTGAAAAGGATTAGTGACATTCATATCATGTCACCAGCTGAGACAGTTTCTGCAGGTCGAGTCTTGAAACGTTTAAAATCTGATAATCATGTCATCTGAAAATGTCTTAAATATGATTTTAACAGGTCTTAAAATCATGAAGTTAATGTTTCTCTATAAAGTTGGATTGACTTTAGTCTTTTAAATGCGTTTTTGGGGGAAATCATATTGTTCACACTGTAAGAACTACAAACCAAAACCAACATGGAACCTACAGCCTCTAATGCAAAATGTATTTTTATGTTAGTGTGAATATGAAACAGGTCTTCAGTGGTCTTTAAAAGTCTTCAGTTGAACTTGCTGAAACCTGCAGAAACTGTGCTGTAAATCCAAATAAGTGAGCAGTCATTTAAAACTAAAATTGAGGCAGTCAGTTGCCATAATGATCTTTAGTTTATAGACTGTGAAGTTTAAGGTTTTCAGATCTTAAATATTTGGATTTAGTTTTACACGTGCTTTTTGAATTCAGTTAAATAAAGATTATTGATTAAGCCAACTCAGATATTTTCAGTGGCAATAAGTTATCAGAACAGAATAAATTTGAAGTATAAAACCCACTGTTTCATGTTCAGTCAACTCAAAATTGTAATAAATAAAAACTTATTTCCCTCATTAACTGGAAATTATGAGTTTAATAAACACAAAAGAAAGAAAATTGTACTGGCACTCAGCATTTTTAAGTTAGCAAATCCCCTAAAGAAATTTTTATTAGATTATTAATTTGACCATTCAGTGTGTGGGCTGTGGTACAAAACTGTGGGCTTGCTCTGGCATGTTTTAAAGGAAAAATGATGTAATGGTTAAATGTGACCAGAGAAAAGACTGAACACCATTCTTAACATGAACAAACCAACACTTGTTTTGATTGGAGTGCACAAAAAAAAAAAAGATTCAGGAAAATAAAGGCTTCATTTATAAATCAAATTAAAGAGAAAACAAAATTGGGACATTCAGTCAGTGACAAAATATGTCAAGTCTTGTGGACAGAAGTCCATATGAACCCTGATTATCCGTGTTTCTTGATAATCCCGCCCACCAGCAGTATTGATCGTGCCTTTTTTCCAAAGACGTGACAGGGAGCGTGCAGACGCTGCGCGTTCCACAGAGTTCAGATGAGTCCAAGCAGCAGGGATTTTAAAGCCAAAACTGCACGCATCTTTACTCAGACTTCACACCATGTGTTCACACATCCTCATGTCTGCATGACTGCGGCACGCTCCTAAAATCTAGTAACCCACAATATGTTCTGCCTTACTGGTGTTTGGTAATCTTAAGAAGATAAAAAGGAGTCTGCGTGATCAAATATTACCCAGAATGTCTGGAAAAGCAGCTTGTGTCTCGCCAAACGCACAACATGAACTGCAGTTAATTAGGTAAACTTTACAACTGACCACAAATTCTTTGATTGTTGAGTATTTACTGATTTAAAACATCACTTTTTTTGTCTTGTTAAGACCGCGTCTGTTGTTTGTCAGAGTTTCTTAACGTTGGACTCTTGACAAGCAGACAGGATCTTGGAAACTGGGAATGGAAATGGACTTAGGCATTAATAGATGTTTGCAAAAGCTGCAGTTTGTGTTCCCCTGTAATCACTCTGGTGCTCTCTGTCCATGCTACTGCAAACAGAGAACTAAAGTACCACACTCACATTCACATGGCAATGAAATTCTGAGACCTTCTGGGTTCAAAGACTTGTCAATTGTTGCCAGTATTGTCAATCTTGTAGTCTTTATACATAAGTAAATACTTGTTGTTTTTTCAATGTCTGCTTATATTTTAGTTTAAAATTAAGTACTGAGCACAAATAATGTAAAATATTACAAAAAAGTGCTGAATTTACATCCACAAACACACATAAAACAATAAGACACATAAAGTACCTGCAGTATGAATACTAACCGAGGTACAAAGCCGCTTTACATGTGATTATTGACATGTCATATTATTGTAGCCAAGAGATAAGAAATTGTCCCACGATCATGTCTCATTGAATTTTTCAGTGGAACCTTGATTTTCCAGTTTAAGCATAAACATGCCATTTCATAACATCTAATCAAAGTTCTCTGCCTTCATAGTGTATCTTTAATAATCCAGTAATTCAAAAGGAGCTACAGTACAATGAACGACCTTTGAACCAGCAGCCTCTTTGATAAATGTATTAAACAAATTGTCTCTGAGAACGTCAAAGCTAAACAGGGCTTCATATGATCTCAACTATACTGTATGTTTTATAGTTCTATTAAATATTTTACTAATGCACATTATGATCGGTCTCTAAAATAAATAACTTGTAATAATCAATAGAAAAATATAAGGGGAGGGAGTTGATCAAAGTTTTATTATCTTTTGAGCGGAAGAGATGAAGAGGATCAGAGACACGGCAGTGGATAAAAGTTATAAAAGAAAACACTATATTATAAGGATTGGTCTGTAAAGTGTAACAATAAAATGACAGACCCACAAAAAGTGTATCTATAAGATACCCTAAGTCACTATAATGAATGCAAATGAATATACATGCCAAGACATACATCTAAACATGCATATCCATAAAACCTTTGAGTTAGGTTAACATATACTCACAGAAACACAGAAAAGAACCTGAAGTGATGATCATACAAATAGTAAATAGACAGAAAATGATGTTTAAAATATCAGAGAAAGTACTCATGCAAATGAAAAGTGAAAGTATCACATAATGACTCAAATCAAACTTCAAATTCAAATCAATCAAATTTAACAAGCTAGAGAAATGAGTTTGCTTCAACACTGACTGGTTTCTGTTGTTATCAGTGACCTGAAGTGAACACAAACACACTCTGACAATCACAAATGTTGTCTTTGTCGTTCTGTAGGTTTTCTGTCCGTTTGTGCGTCTGTGTTTGTTGTCACAGTCACCCTGTAGTGATAGCATCAACAGGTTATTCTCTAAAGGGCCTCAGTTTGAGTAACCTTGCTACATTATTGAAGAAGGCATTATGAATCCCAACCGCCATAAGGCTTATCCCATCCTTATTGATCAGTAGGCCTAATCAATATGGCTGAGTATAGCCGCCCGGTGTCTGGGATAATAGGTGCATTATCTGAAACAGATCACGCAATGTGTCACTCAGCGTGCCGCTCGCGTGTCTGACATGGTGGTGAAACAATATTGATTTTGCAATTTAGAGCTGTGTTTATTGTAGGCAAAAAAGAAAAAAAGTTTCCAAAGTATTTTTAAAGAAAATAGTTTTATTTCACAAGATTTCAGTATGAATAGTACGGAGTGTGAATAATGTCATTAAAAAATCTATTGCAGTTATAGTATAATATATTTTTAGAATTGAAAAGATTAAACTTATTTTTCTATTATATGCATAGTTTTATTGCTATTTTAGAAAACAGCTTTATTTTGTAAGATATCAGTATAAACAGTAAAAAAATCAAAACAAATAAAAACACTCCTTTGCAATTACAATACAGTATCATTTTAGAATAGAAAAGATTAAGCTTTTTTACTATTATATGCATAGTTTTATTACTATTTTAGAAAATAGTTTTATTTTGAAATATTTCTGTATAAATATAAATCTGCCGTATCAGCAGACTGAAGAGCAGCTTCTTCCCTCAAACTCCTCAATTTATTGTCAGCACGCCTCCACATAAATGAGTTTGTTTTATCATTTATTTATCTCTTCATATAGTTCCAATCAATTAATCAAAGAGGAAACAACACTGAAAACTCATTATATAGCTTAATGAGATTTTATAAATAGTCCAAAATGTGAATAATGTAAAATTACTGCTTGATTTTTATTGTGTCTATGTATGTATATATATCATACTTTACGTTTTTATTCATAGTTTCTATTATGTGAAGCACTTTGAGCTGCGTGCTTTGTATGAAAGGTGCTATATAAATAAAGTTTATGATAATAATAATTGTTATTATTATTAATAAAAAATCACCAATGAAAAAGGTCCATTACAATTACATTAAAATATAATTTAAGAAGTTTTATTCCTATTTTAGAAAATGTTTTTATTTAGTAAGACTTCAGTATAGATAGTCCGTAATGTGAATAAAATTCCATTGAATTGATTATCATGTCAGTTTTATTCCTATTTTAGACAAAAAAATATTTAAAATAGTATGGAGTGTTAATAATGCCAAAAAACAACAATTTAAAAAAAAACATTCCATTGCAATGAATTTTAAAAATAGAAAATATTTAACTTTCTCTTTTGCGTCAATTTTTTCATATTGTTTCTTAATCTTATTTTTTAATTTAAAGAAAATTTCTTGAATTGAAATTAAATATATTGTTTGTTCTCTGGATTTGTGATCTAAATGAAGTTGTTGTTTTTATTTGTGGTGCTGATCTTTTAAAAAGTGTCTTCTCAGTAATTCCCACGTTGATCTACAGTTGAGGGCTCAGTCAGTCGGTGCAGTAACATGTTTTAGTTGCAGTTACAGTCTTAATGGGTGAAATGTTTTGACAATTGTTTAAATCTTCTTAGTCTCATAATATTCCAAACATGGTTGGCAGGAATAATTATTTTGCGTTGACCTAATTGAGCTTGTTTGCGGATTCTATTTAAGATACCCTGCGGATAAGGAAGGGGTTTAATGCACAGGTTAAAGGTTAGGGGGTTAGGAACGTTAACGTGGGTTAAGAGAACCGCTTATTCTTACACGATTTGAGGCCCTTCTTCAACAAGCTTTTAAAGCATTAAGTTTATTGGGAATTTTTCCTTTAGGATTGTTTTCGGCTCAGATGTTGCGGGACAGTATTTACTGTAGGTGCAACACGCAAGGTCTTAATCTGTGACATCGCCTCTGTCTGTGGCACATCGAGGATTTGTGGAGTGTAAGATTAGTGCACGACGTCGTCATAAATCTCTGCTTCCCAATTCGGCCGGGTGGTGGCGGGTGGGGCACTTGCTAGGTGTAGTCTGCAGTCTGTGGATTTGGTGGATGAAACGTTTGTGCAGCTACGTCGGGTCAATCTCTGTGAAGTTTTTTTTTTTTTCACCAAGGAAATTGTCACCTTCTTTTGTTTTTTTTGTTTTTTTTAGAAGCTGAGTTTCTTTTTTAAGAACAGAACGCTTCTTGGGAGTTGACCTGGAACTTTTTTTTATGTAGTTCTCCATGATGAACTACTGCATGCAGGACATGTATGAGGTGCCTCACGCCGGGATGGAAGGCTACACGGTGCAGGGCGGTGGGGAACACTGCATGTACTCAGGTGAGGGGCACGGGTACGGACACTGTGAACCCCAGCCCCTGCACCACCATCCGCCCTGCATGATGGAGCAGGCTTGGCCGCCCAACCAACACTACTCCTGCTCATACGCCGGCGGCCCGCCTGTTTTTAAGAGCGAGTTTTGCAGCATGGACATCCCTCTTAGTCATTTCCATCACCAGCCTGAATATTTCCCTGAGATCAAACCTGACTTCTCTCACCTGCAGTGGATGCAGGGGGCGCATAAGAAAGGTATGACGCCCAGATGGTGACTGCTTATTGGTACTTTTGCTTTGGCAGAACTGATCCGTGTGTCAAGTTTGGACTTTTAAATTGACTGATTTGATTTGTTTCTGTTGTTTCATGGTTTTTATGTTCCATCTTTCTCTTACATTTTTAATATTTTTAGTAATTAGTGTCCCATCCTTGATCAATGAATCAGTGACATCTGGGATTTTCAAATTAAGTCTGATAAAGCGTAAATCCAAGATTGAAGGCGTAATGCGGTGACATGCAGGTCTTGGTGCATCTGATGCTCAGAGTTTGTGAGTGTGTTTGAGGCGGGCGGGCGGGCGGGCGTGGGTTCCTTATTGATTGGCGGTGGAGCAACAGAAGGTTCATGCTTTCTTAACAAACTCAAAAAAGGGTATTGATTTGTTTGTTGACCTCCGGGTCATGTACCATGATAGAGGTCAAGGACTAAACTCATTAAGGGAAATCCCAAAATTGGGCCAACAGTTAAGTCAGTCAGTTAATTGGAAGTAGCAGTGTTTTCTGTGGAAGTCGGTCTAATCAAATATTATTAGGTGTAACCCGAGGACGGGTCTGCATATCAATATTAAATCAATATTGTGAAATGAGGCTAGATATTGGTTAACATTATATCATGAAAGATCTGATTTTCTGCCTGTTGTAGCTGTTCTATTGTCTGCCTTTACCCACTTTGTCATTTAATTAATTATCAATTATTTATGAACAATATCAGTGTTATTATTTTGTGAAAGCATCCCTAGATTATTTTCCCAATTTTGATTTAAAAAAAAAACAATATCGAGATACTTGATTTTAAAAAAAAGGGTTAGATGTTTGATGTCCTCCATATCAATGAGATGTTACAAAGCAGCACAAAGGAGCAGTAGATTTACTGCACATACGGTCTATAGATAGCTTGTTATCCTCCTCTTTGATCCCCACTTGTTTGTGCGATTGCAGTTTCACGTTTTCCTCCGTGAGAAGGTAAAGAAGCACAGTTTTTAAATGATAACAGAAACATCAAAAATGTGATCTTATTATTAAGATTGCCTCTTAATTTACCAGTTTTAGGTCAACTAAAGTCTGATGTGAGAGCCCCGGTGAATGAAACCGCAGTGGTCATGAAAAACAGTTCAGACCCAAAATCCAGTGTTTTGGGTTTTTTTTTTTCTCCCCAGTAAAATCAAAGGTTAACCACCTGTTCTTCTCTTCAGGGTACATTCCAAGTTACCTGGACAAGGATGAGTTATGTGTAGTGTGCGGGGACAAAGCCACGGGCTATCACTATCGCTGCATTACCTGCGAAGGTTGCAAGGTAACACATGTCGGTCTCCATGGTAACATTTTATAATAGCCATCATTAATAAACCAGTTTATAGTTATTTTACTTTTTAACAAACATAATGTAAAATAATTAGTTTATAAGTTATATATCAAGCTGACAAGAGATGATCACAATAGCATTCTGATCAGATTACTTAACCAACAGTTTATTGTTGCACACACTATAACATTTACATACTATTTTAAGCAAGAGTCGACAACAGTCCATTACAATTAAAATGCAATACATTTTAAGATAGTAAAAGATTTCTTTTTTGATTTTTGTTTGTACTCGTTTTTCTTATATTTTAATTAAAAGTAAAATTTTATTAAATGATTAAAGTGTTAGTGAGACAGTTTAGTTGTATATATATATATGTATGTTTTTATTTAGAAGTTGTAGTACAGCTAATTCAACATATCCAGATTAAGTTTATTTTTATTTTGGGTGATAGTTAAGCCTGTTATTTAACTGTTATAAACATGTACCAGATATTTAATAATTATTAGAAATGCCATTACTTCTGTTTATTATTTTATTATTTGGTTATGTGATATAAAGTAATTAGTTTATAAATTATATATTGTATCAAAGCTAATAAGAGATCATCACAATAACATTATGATCAAATTAGTTAACAATTTATTGTTGCACACATTATAACATTTTATATAATCTATTAAGCGTTTGTTAATGATTACAAAATGGTGTGTAAATATTTAGGAATTCATCACAAAGATCTATATGTAACACTTGTTATTAATAGCTAATAAGTAGTTTATAAACCACCTCTTAACATTATTGGGATGTTTGCAACTAATTATTATAATACATTATGTGCCTGACTTTTTTGACCTTTGGGCTGCTGTATTATTTGACGCGTTGGGAGTGACTAATGTGTTGTTTATGAACATTGTTTGAACAGCCATTATAAACTTAACAGGTGCTTAATAAATGGTTTATAAAGCATATATAAACATTATTTGAATGTTTGTTAACCGGGAAATAACTATTAACTAATGTTTAATTACAGACCAATTCAGCATTTATTAATGATGGTTATTATAAAGTGTTAGTTGTCGATTTGATGCAACTTGTTCAGTGACTTTGTTCAAGGCGTTTCACAGCGTGTGTGTGTGTGTGTGTGTGTGTCTGCTCTCCAGGGTTTCTTCAGGCGGACGATCCAGAAGAACCTCAACCCGACCTACGCTTGTAAGTACGAGGGGAAATGTGTCATCGACAAAGTGACCCGGAACCAGTGCCAGGAATGTCGCTTCAAGAAGTGCATTGCGGTGGGAATGGCAACCGACTGTAAGTCAAACAGGCGGAGACAGACTCACGCTGTGTCTGCTTCTTTTAATGTGTTTAATGTGTCGCCCTGCCCGTGGACTGCAGATGGAAAAACATATTTATATTCAACATTTCGACTTTATTCTCAACATTTCAGCATTCTCAACATTTTAACTTTATTTTTGACATTTCACCTTAATCTTTGACTTTTCAGCTTTTTCTCGCTATATCAATTTTATTCTGAACATTTTGATTTACTTTCAGTAATTCTACTTTATTCTTGACATTTCATTTTTATTCTCATTATTTTGAATTTATTTTCAACATTTCAACTTTATTCTCAAATTTTCAACTTAATTCTCAATATTTCAACTTTATTCTCGACATTTTAGCTTTATCCTTGGTATTTGAATTTCATTCTCAACATTTTGACTTTGTTCTCGATATTTCAACTTTATCCTTTACATTTCAGTTTTGTTCTAGACATTTCAACTTAATTCTCTGCATTTCAACTTTGTTCTTGGCATTTTAAGTTTATTCTTGATATCTAAATTTTATTCTTGATATTTTGACTTTATTTTTGACATTTCAACTTTATTGTTGACATGTTGACTGTATTTTCAACATTTTGATTTCACTCTTGACATTTTGACTTTATTCTCAAGATTTGGACTGAAGTTCATGTAATTCATTTGCCCTGTATTTTCAATTGTATGACCAATTCATCATTTCATGCTTTTCCCTCCTCCTCATCCTCCTTGTCCTCCTTCCTGTCCACTCTCATTGTCTCGCTTTTTCTTCTTCTGCTCTTGCCCCCTCCTCCCTCGCCCCCAGTGGTGTTGGACAACAGCAAGAGGCTGGCCAAGCGGAAGCTAATCGAGGAGAACCGGGAGCGCCGTCGGAGGGAGGAACTGCAGAAGACGGTGTGGGACCGACTGGAGCCCACCCAGGAGGAGTGGGACCTCATCCGTATGGTGACTGAGGCCCATATGGCCACGAACGCCCAGGGCAACCACTGGAAGCAGAAGCGGAAATTCCTGGTGAGACATCCTCCTCCTCTCTCCCTCCTCACCATAGCCCTCATTGTATTGATTACCCTGCCTTATCCAGTCCACCCCCCAAACCCCCCCCCCCACCCCCCCCCCCCACAGAACCTCCCCCGTCCATATCGTACCCCTGTCTCCTCCACCTCCACCACCACTGTTCCACTGTTCCCTGTGTTAATATGTCCATGTGTTTTTTTGTATCTCCTTGTAGAGTGGGGAGAATTAGCTGGACGAAGGAGAAAAGTGTGTTCCTCAACGCAGCAGCACTAATTTATAATGGAACATCTTATTCTTGTCTTTTTTTATGGCTTTTCCGAGCAATGATCCTTAATCACTAATACTAATAATAACTTGCTTTTTTCATGCTGTTTCATTTTTCTCTCTTTCTGTTTGTAGCTTTTGATTTCACACCTCACCCTCTTTTGACTAATTTGTTTTCTTATCTGTCAAGTGTAAAATTGCTCTG
>JAJHUR010102656.1:0-10422 GCA_027495735.1 Lutjanus campechanus
GTGACATGATAATCTGTGTGAGTATAGATACACTAGAGACATTCATTAAACTCACAGAAAGTTAAACCAGCTGTTTTACCTGGAAAAAGAAAAGAGCAGACAGCATCATTATATAAACACTTTTTTGCCAAATTGAAACAAAATAAAAGCCTGCAATAAAATTGCATCAAATAACAGACAATTACACAAATTATGTTTCGGTCTGGTGAGGTTTCAGACCGTATCAAGCACTTTTAGCTCCATCTTGCATGAAAAATGTTACCTGGTGTCTTATTATTTCTTAAAAAGAACAAACAAAAATGTTTATTTTTACACTCAGAGTTAAATTATTCATTTTATTCCAGCATGTTAGGGCCAATGTTAGAATGTGCCTTATATATATTTCCATTTTATGCTATTAAATACTTATTCTTGCTATTTTACATAATTTTGTACTTGCACTTCACCATCTCAGAGGGATTCACAGCCTACCCAGCAGCACATAAGTAATAAAAATGAGCTCCATCTTTCACAGCTGCTACATTAAAGTGATGCACATTAATGCATCAGTATTTATAATACAATAACATAATACATTTTATTCTATGAGTGATAATGAGTACTTTTACTTTTGGTACTTGAAGTTAAGTTTAATGCTGATGCTTTTGTGCTTACTTAACTAAGATTTTGAATGCAGGACTTTTAGTTGTAACAGAGTATTTCTACACATTGGCACTGCTACTTTTAAGCAAAGGATTTGAGTGTTTCTTTTGCAACTGGTTAGTGCATGTGATACAACAAAAATGTATTTTACTTGATATAACGGTGTATTTTATCTTTCATCAGTTATACAGCGACTGAACACCAACTGCCCTTTGATATTTAATTACATCTTTAAGCCTGTCTCTTATACACATCTATTATGTTCATTTTCCATTATGTCTGTATGCTGAGAATTGCCAAATTGAAACAAAATAAAAGCCTGCAATAAAATTGCATCAAATAACAGACAATTACACAAATTATGTTTCGGTCTGGTGAGGTTTCAGACCGTATCAAGCACTTTTAGCTCCACCTTGCATGAAAAATGTTACCTGGTGTCTTATTATTTCTTAAAAAGAACAAACAAAAATGTTTATTTTTACACTCAGAGTTAAATTATTCATTTTATTCCAGCATGTTAGGGTCACCATCTCAGAGGGATTCACGGCCTACCCAGCAGCACATAAGTAATAAAAATGAGCTCCATCTTTCACAGCTGCTACATTAAAGTGATGCACATTAATGCATCAGTATTTATAATACAATAACATAATACATTTTATTCTATGAGTGATAATGAGTACTTTTACTTTTGGTACTTGAAGTTAGGTTTAATGCTGATGCTTTTGTGCTTACTTAACTAAGATTTTGAATGCAGGACTTTTAGTTGTAACAGAGTATTTCTACACAGTGGCACTGCTACTTTTAAGAGAAAAATTTGAGTGTTTCTTTTGCAACTGGTTAGTGCATGTGATACAACAAAAATGTATTTTACTTGATATAACGGTGTATTTTATCTTTCATCAGTTATACAGCGACTGAACACCAACTGCCCATTGATATTTAATTACATCTTTAAGCTACTAAAACAGCTTTGCCAAATAATTGAAATATTGAATGAGGATATGGTGCAATAAAATCAAATTTGACCGTCCAAATCTCAATCAAATCAGAGGATATGTGACTTTGTGAGGAGGTGTGAGCGTAAAGATGACATTACGTGCGTAAATGATCACATCACGGGAGTGAACACGGGTGGGGATTCACAGCAAAGGTTTTCAAAGGTCTTCTACAGTAAATTTGGGAATGGCATGACAAACATGATTAAGCCTCTGCGTTACACTTTCCAAGAATCTCTCCGTCATATTTTAAAGGTGAAGGTATTATCATGACATCACATGGAAGTCAAATGAGAAGGCAACAGCTGATATCAACTGTATAACAGGACATGGAGAAGTTTTTTTTTTAAATTTTAGCTTGACCCAGTAGAAACATATTTAATTTAATCCATAAATATAAAAGTTTTTGTGCAGTTCGTGGTTCAAGAAATTCAAGAAAATCTCAGTTTCAGGCTCCAAATTGGCAAAACGAAGCTGAGTCAAACTATGAATAGAAATCTTACAAGCCGAACTGAATTCCACGCTTGGCGACTTCCTCCTCATAGTTGAGGTTCTCGAGGGTGTAAACCCAAACTTAAGTAATATTTTGGTGTAACCTCAGGAAACTGTGTCATGGAGTTGGTTGGGAAGTTTCTAAACAAAACAGAGCGAGGTCAGCAGCTACAGGCTGGTGAAATAAACACCACAGCAATGTGTGTGTGTGTGTATGTGTGCTGAAATATGTTGTCCTTTGTTTATTGTGCGTCAATGATTCAGACACTACATGAACTGTTTTTTTTTTAATGGTATGTACTGACACCTTGTCTTGTGTATTATAAGTATGCTAATAACACTGCCGAGCGAAAACTAATAAGGTGGAAAAATCTGACAGGTTATCGGCACAATGCCCACAATGCAAAGGTGGCCCATATAGTGAACATGTGTCTGTTCACGTCCCAGCAGTAAAGAGGCCATGTCTTCATATAGATTAGATAAGTTAAACGCTACCGACAATGACCTGCAAATATCTAATCTTTGTTTTTGCAACTTTCTCTGTTCTACTATCTTGTGTGTATTGTTTGTTTACTTTTTCCACAATGTTTTCCATATTTATATGCAATATTGTATCCTGTGAGAATAAAAGTCTATTCTAGTCAGTGATGAGCAAAATTCAAATAAAAGTGGCACCGACACTAAAGGACTCAAAGTAAAGGTAAAGATCTTTTGCTACAGAATGTGTTCATTATGAAAATTGAGAGTCGCTTTGAAGAGAGTTTCCTTTTACAGCCTTAAATGATTAAAGTGATAATGTAAGCAATGTTTTAATGTAGTTTGGTCCAGGTGGAGGTGTAGTATAACAACTTTATAGAATACTTTGATTTAAACTATAGAAATATGTATTTTTTAAAATAAACTTATGGTATATTTTGCATTTAAAATCTAATCTGTGATCTTACAACAAAGCAGAATGTAAATACTTGATGACGTCTGCCTCAGAATGATGCTTATGATTATTACAAGTATGTATTTTGTTACTTTTGTTTTAGCTAAGATTTATGTCAGTCTTAAAATTGTTAGTGCCATCTGACAAAACACCAAAGGACAAGGGTGAAATAAGCATTCAGATAATAGTAATAGGAATTTAAGTTGTGCATTTGAAATCTTAATGAATGAAAATTAGAATTTGGCAAGTATCTGTGAAGTGTCATTATGCAGGAAATGGCGTTATTATATATCATTGGGTTGTTAATACAGAGGCATCAGTGTGTAAATAGCATTTTTGTATTTAATCAATTAATCAGTGTTAGGAATTTGACCAATTTAAAGATGTATTAATTGATAGTTTATGGCAGTTATTGGACCTCATTTGACATAGTTTTGTCTTAGGAAGCCATTTGTTGAATAAGAGAGTTTTGTATATTATTAATAATTAATGATTAATTGATTCTTAGCATTTTCAGCTCCCAGTTATGGAAAATACACAAAATCTAAACCCCTGTTTGGAGCTAATTTTTATCGTTTAAACTATGACAGTCGATCATATTTTTTTTTACACCAGACAGTGCATTAATTAAAATTTAAAAATATATATTATGAATAAAAATAGACATAAAAATGTTTTTCAAAATACATTGAATATACATTTAATAAAGTTTATTAAGTTTATAAAGTTGGTTTTGTGGATTGATATTTATGTGTTTGCATTTATTTATTCCTACATTTATTTGCTTATGTTTAAATGTATGCTTATGTAATTTAAAAGTTCCTTATAATTTGGCAAAGTGTCTTTAACAGTCAGATAAATGTCGAGTAGCAACTATAAAAAAAGAAAAGCATAAATTAGAGTAAAGTACATGAAGTACTCTATTTTTCCATTTCTAGCGTTAAAAATTAAAATTACATCATGGGTTATGGTTAGGTTAGGAGAAGACGGGGCGAGCGGAGGGAGGAAGTGGGCTGGAGCTGCGGTAACACTCGCTCCTGATTGGCTGTTGTGCGTTCTCCGTGAGGCTCAGAGGGGTTTAAATAGCCAATCAGGGCCCTCTCTCCAGTATGTGTAGAAGCTGCGTTGACCTGAGGGTTCTCTCTCGGTGGAAGACCGCGTCCGAGTGACAGCCCGTCTCTGCTATCTTACCTTACTCACTTAACTCAAGTGCCATGGAGGAATCAAGTAGTTGACGTTTCCTGCTGCAACCTTCTCTTTTTAAGCTTTCTTCCCGTCTGATCACTGCGATCCCGAACCGGTTTATTGACGTTTTGACGAATTCTCAGCGACTTTTTTGACGAACTTTAACCATCCGAAAACATGAAGTACATCATTGGCATCGGCGGGTGAGTACAGCAGGATGAATGGGCTCGTGTCTAGACTGGAACCCTATTCGTGTGAGACTTCTCGCGAGAATTATACACGTTGTTTATTTATTGTGCATATTGTACACACTAATTAATTCTTATAATGCAATGGTGCTGTAGTTCTGATCTACCCCCTTTTAGAGACAAAAACACAATGTTAGAATCAGGGGGAAAGCATAAATTTGTATAAATTCTAAACTCTCGCGAGATCTTCTGCTTGTCTGGGGTTTCCTATCCGGATACAATCGATGAATGACTGGGAGCTAAGCTAAGCTAGCCGGCTAACCGAGCTGCTAGGCCGTAAAAGCCCGGCACACGTGGGGAGGGCGGTCATGACATCCGCAAAATTGTCGCTTCCTTTTCGTTGTAAACTGCTGTTTAAACTGCAAATTCAACGGATACGTCAACGTTCATTCTACAGTTTCTGTTAACACGTTGAATCCTCTCTGCTAATCAATAAACGGTGCTAAAGCTAACTGTTACAAGGATGTTAGAAGAGACAAGTAAGCCCGCCATATGCCCAATTGACCCACCCTTTCATCGATGTAATGTGGTTATCGCTGCCATAAATCAATTAAATGTGTATATTATGAGTTCTTATGTAAATAACTCATCTGAAGGTACCTAAGAATGACTGCTAGCTGTTTGTTTTGTTTTTAAATCGGCGATGCGTAATTGTCTTGGGCAATTACACATGTATAGCCGTAGGGTTTCTGGAAAAATGTTAAATGTACAACACAACAGTAAAATGGATGGTTCGGACAGGGTTCAAAATATTTTTTTTTTTTTTGTCCTCCCCCAAATGTCTAGTCAATGTTCAAGTTTTACCAGACACTCAGTAAATTACCATAGGATTTTTTTTTTGACTGGTGAATGAAGCAAATCTACCAGCTGCTTGCATATTTTACCAGGTGGCTCATGTTAAATTTTGGTTCCTGGTTCCAGCTTCCAATATTTTATACGATGGTTTAATCATTAATATGTGGGTTGCATCATCCACCATTCATTCCCATTTATTGCTTTGTTCCATTCAGCGTAACCAACGGAGGCAAAACCACCCTCACCAACAGACTGATCAAGAACCTGCCCAACTGCTGTGTGGTACATCAGGATGACTTCTTCAAGGTGAGTCGCATACACGCACACCCCTCTATGAATTTTGGATATTAACAAAAGGGATTGCTCTGAATAACACAAGGTGGTGGGGTGTTTAACACTTTGCTGCCTGTGTTGCTTCTGTAGATACAGTTTGATCTAGTAGTGTGTAAAAACGGTATCAGAGCCTTCCATATAGTAGCGCACTAGTGGAATGTACCTGGGTACATCTTATCAATGTATGTTTCAGCCCCAAGATCAGATTGAAGTTGGTGAAGATGGCTTTAAGCAGTACGATGGTAAGCCTGGGTTTTTATGAAAGGGTTTGTTTGTGTGTGTATGTGCGCATTTGTGTGCGTGGTGTGTGTTTGCTACCGCTTTAACGTTGTGTTTCATTTGTAATCTGCATGCAATATAGACAAACTTGAATACTAAACATATTTCTTACTTGTTCTTTGCAATTTTTCTACACGCTTTTCTCTTTCTTTGCTTTTCAGTCATTACTGCTCTGGACATGGACGCCATGATGAGTACGATCTACGCATGGTTGGAGAACCCAGTGAAGTTTGAGAAGTCTCATGGCGTTAATAACACCTTGGATACCGAGATCATCGAAAAGTCTGAACACAAGGAGGAAGAGGAGACTCACATCCTTATTGTGGAGGGCTTCCTGCTTTACACCTACGGGTAAGAACAATATGCGCTTATTACATTTTTGTTAGTGGTGTTCTCACAGGAAAAAAAAAAAGGGAAGTTAATTTGTCTCTGCCCCTGCAGACCTTTGATCGACGTGCTGAATCAACGTTACTTTATTTCCATCCCGTATGAAGAATGCAAAAAGAGGAGGTGGTAAGTGTTCAGACACTTTATGTAACTGGTGTTTATGGTCTGCTCTGGTGTCTAATTATTACTGTATGTAACTGGTGTTATGTGTTTTTTGTCTTTTTTTCTCTGCAGCTCTAGGAACTACACGGTGCCAGACCCCCCCGGCCTCTTTGACGGCCACGTCTGGCCCATGTACCTGAAACACAAGAATATCATGGAGTCATCAAGTGTTGATGTCTGTAAGTCTGAGGGCATGTTTAATTGCCACTTACTGTGCATGCAACTGCATTTTTTTTATTTGAATGAGATAAAAGTTTCTCCTGTTGATTTAATGTATGTGTGCTATTACAGTGCAGCTAGATGGAACCAAGTCAAAGGAGCAGCTCTTCAACTTTGTCTACGGCGACATCCTGAACAACATCCAGACGTCTCTTTAACCAACAAAGGTAAATAAATAATCTGACTGTCCTCTTGCAGAATGTTTCTATTCAAATGTGAGTGTCTGATGTATGTTTTTTTTCTTTATTACAGGTCATTACGATCGGCTAAAAGGAGCATATATTCAGCCTGCAAGCAGAAGACCGCCTTGCCTTAAAGTTTCTACCTGGCAGCTCATCTAGCTGACTGCTATGATTTTAATATGTAAATGTTTAACTTGACGGCATCAAATGCTGGCATGATTTTTATATCGACCATATTTATTGCTTTGTTACAGCGTACACTCCAAAGAGAGTTGATGGATATGTTCAGAGGATGGTTGCACCAGTTGCATTATGTCAATAAATGACCTCCTGCCAAGTCTGTGCTCTTGTGATTATTTTAAGGAGATGACGCCCACTCCACTTGCATGTTTCCCTGTTGTGGGACTAATAAACATCTTAGGTTGCACAACACACTAAAAAATGTAACATTAAGAATTAAGATTCTTTGCACGTGTGAAGTCTGTGTTAGTAAATTGCAAGTTTTCAATACATAATATAGTCCCCTCAACACTTAGAGCCCTGTGCAGCTGCTAAAGTTGGGTACAGTGCACAGGCGGCTTTCACTATCTTGCTCCCAGGCAACAGTTGTTGTGAGTGATAAGTGGAGTCACAAGGTTAAACCTCGTGACCTCAGGTTTAGAACACAACCCTTATCTAAATTCAGACACACATTTTCCCTGGAAGCATTTCCTTCAAAATAAACAATTTGAGGTCTTTTAACTTTGTTTTACAGCAATAGCTTTTGTAGAGTAATGCAGATCAGGGGCCTCATTTATAAAATTAACTTAAAGGTCCGTATTGATCTCAAGTTTGAGCAGAAAACTATATATATAAATGATTACTTGTATAACCTCGCTTTGACGCGACGCTCTTATCTCTGAGTGTAGACATGACATAAGTGATTTTTCTTCTCGTAAAGTATGGCGACTGCAGTTTGAGGAGAATATGTTGCTCAAGCCTGTGGTGAAATTTGCATTAACTTTATGAACTGTTTGATAGCAATTATTTATTTGACTTAATTTGTTGACCCACTATTTCATCCACCAAATAGTACTTGAATTTCAATAATACTTTTCTCTTTTGATCCATGGCTACAAGGGGAAATTGCTGATTGTAAGTCAATTTTAAGTTCATATGAGATTTACATGTCACAGGTGCAGTTACAAATGGGCTTCTTAGAACCTGGGTAAGCATCAAATTTTATGCTCAGTGTTTTTTATTAATCAAATGTACCGACACTGTCAGAAACTATAAATGAGGCCCTAGAACAATACGGGAGTACATTTACATTATGTCCTATATGAAAGAGAATATAGTATGATATTGGACTAAGGTATTATTAAACACTTGCATTACAATGCATGTGATTAACTTTTTTTTATTTAAATGAAAGTATTACACAACTATTGTATACACTGGTTTGAGTTAGTGTCAGCAAAGAGAAGCTGAGACAGTTTCTGGCCATAAAAGTAGCATCCCTGCATGCAAGCAGACCATCACTTGGAGAAAGTGGAAAAAATATGGCTGACAACCCCATTTCCCTCCAACACCATTTGTTGGGTTTTTTTGAGGGAGTGACTTGAGAACAGCGATTTAATTCCAAATGCAAAGACATTTATGTTAAAAGCGTTTGTTTACCCCAGTTGCAATAAATACAGTTTTGTGAGATTCTCCATAAAGCTGTGGTTTCCTTTCAGGCTGCAAACACTGTTTTGTGTTATTACTGCAGCCAGGCACACATTAATGTGTATTCGTGTATTCCTGTGGTTTTATGTGTATATGCGCCCAATATGTGGTTAATATAATGTACATTTTCATCTCTGCCCGTGAAAGCACAACAAGTTTTTAACTGAAATAACTTTCTAGGTTGTGCCATTATACAATGAGTCATAATAATGCATTAGGCCCGTGCATTCATATCGTGCATGTGTGCCAGCGCAACATTTATTGTCCTGTAATGGAACAATTACAGCTGATGAAATCTAAATTCATCGTCTGCAGAAGTCTGGAGCTGTCTGAGTCATGGGTGTGTCAGGCCCCTCAGAGGGAGTGAAATCGGTTTCACGCTGTTCTTTCTTCACTCTGCTGCAAAAGCACACGTTATGCAATGTTACTACAGGCACGTATGGAAGTAGGTCAGAGCTGTATGCACAAGTTGGAAGGAAAACTCTTGGCCCACATATGGGAAGTGGTTTCTTTCCCTTTGTTCTTCCACATGGGGCTCTGGGTCCAAATAGACTGTAGTTACTGTTTAAAAGATCATTTTCAATATGTTTTGTACTTCTTATAGTAAAAAAAATCCAACTGTGCTGCATTTTCAAACAGTTATTCAACTCACCTGACACCTGACTAAAGCAAATGACATGATATTTTTAGACATTTTTTCCGTTAATAGTCAGTGTTTTTACCACCGCTGAATGTGTCACAGCCCTCAAAGTGTTGATATTACACTGCCTGCAGAACAAAGAAAGCATGTGTTGTATTATTCACAGCACACAAAGCGTCTCTTATGGGTTTCTCTGTTTCCAGACAGACTGCATGATTGACACATCTGTGCACATGGGCAGACAGTGAACATCTGTCTTAAAAAACGTTTTTTTTCAATGCATTTTGAGTCATTTACTTACAGTTTATGATTGAGGTTTCATTGTCATAGTTCTGCATTTTGATGCCCTCAGATGGCTTTTCCACCCATTCCCCTTCTGGTACATTACAGCATAACCTGCCGCACATGTCCTCAAATGCATAAATGTTCACATCTGGCTGAACTTCCAGTTCTTCTGGTGAGGATTGTTGTGGTTGTGATTTTTCAGCCTGAAGCTTCATACAACATATTCATTCATCAGCTCTAAAACACACGCAGCAAGTTAAATGATATATGATTTATGTTATGTAAACTCCAGAATATTCTTTTCTTGCTCCCACTCAAGCTTTGGCTAGATTTGACTTCAGTTAAAAGTTGTTGTATGGATTCAGTTTGAACAGTTCAGACCACCAGTACATTCAAAAGTTTTAGTGGGAGAGAAGAATAGAGAGAAAGAAAGATAGTGAGTGGGAGATCCGATTACAATCTCATCCATCTTGGGAATTTCCTGCAGCCTGCTTTAGTATCAAGCAGAATAAACACCAAAATACTTCACTGCATCTGTTTATAATGCAATTCTTTAGCTTGGGCCGAACTTTTCAAGGCAGAAAGTTTTACTGTGTGTTCATTTTTGCAAAGTCCCAAACAGTTTTTTTGCCATTCTCTATGTCAGATTCTGGCTCAAAACCAGGTGTTCTGTGTGCTAACGTCCTCAAATGCCTCAGCGTTTTAACAGTCACTAATAATGTTCTTAACTTTAAAAAATCATTTTGAGATGGTGTTAGTTCCTCAAAGGGGAGCTAACTCATTTTAAAACGGGTGTTACTTCACAGCGTGTGCGAGCCAGTCTTGTCCAGTTATGTAACCTTGAATGCTGCTGGCAGGGCCTCGCTTGACAAAAAAAAAAAAAGAAAAGGGGGGGGGGCGCCGTTCCAGATCTGCACTGAGGCATGGCTGCATACAT
>JAJHUR010102657.1:2138-13694 GCA_027495735.1 Lutjanus campechanus
AGATACAATTAAATTGAAATGAAAATTACAACTCTGTTGATGAAGGCAGAATTCTTAGTTTAATTTCAGAATTATGAGAATAAAGTCAGAATTCTGAGTCTGGCTGTCCAAAATGTCCACATAAAGTCAGATTTTCTTTTTTCTTTAGACTATATTTTGGGTATTCTTGCCTTTATTTGATATGAAGATTTGTACACTTTTTAAAGCTTCCTACACCAGTGCTCCTGCTGCTTCTCCAAAATGCAAACCACCTGCATCTGCTCTGCATGTGCACATGACAGTAAAGGTACAAGATTATGAAATGATTACAGTCCACCTCTCTTTCTCCACCTGACAGACACTACTCCAGTGAGTAATTCAATATCTGTGTGGACGCCAGTGCTGTACGTGTTGGGCACTCTCACCTTGATCCTACTGGTCATGATGTTGCTGTACCATGAAAGGTGGGTTTTGCCCGTATGTCATATGTAAATCATGGTACCACAGAACAATGTGTACTTATTTCCTCAGTTTTTCATTCAGTTTGTTAGCATCAACAATACTTACTGTTGTGTTATGTTATGCTGTAAAAGTGTTATTTGTTTGAAGGAAAAGTAAATGTAAGTGTTGAAAAATCAAAAAATCATTTTAATGCGCTTTCAATAATTTGACATAAAAGTAAAAGATAATATTTTGTCTTCAAGGAACAGTATCTTTTAACCTCAGTTCACATGTAGAATTTTGATCAGTTATATCATTTTAGACAAGAAAAACTTACATCCATCAAACGTTTCTATATTGTCAATCCTGCTTATTTTCAGTGCTGAAGAGCTACAGTGAACGGAAGTTATGTACAGTAGATGACCTATTGTTGATTTGATCATTTGAGAGTAAAACTGTGCCTACCTCCCTCACAGGATCAGAGTCATCCTGATCCCAATGGTTCCCAAGCCATCCCTGATCTCCGATGACATGGTTAGTAGCATCCCGAGCTCTGTGCCCTCTGCCCTGAAATTCCCAATCACACAAAACATTTGTATCCAAATTTCATCGTTTTTTGTTGTTGTTGTTGTTGTTTTTGCAGTAAATAAATTATATACAGAAACGACTGCAGCAACTGAAAGAATTAAATGACAAGACCAAGACAAGACACAGTGGTACTTTGAGCTAAATGCTAACATCAGCATGCTAACATCATCATACTAACATCAGCATGCTAACGTGGTAGTGTTAAGCAGGCATAATGTGTTGTTTATGTTCACCAACTTAGTTTAGTGGGTTAGCATGCTAACATTTGCTAATTAGCACTAAACATAAAGTAAAGCAGAGGCTGAGGAGAATTTCATTGGTCAAACTGGAGAAAGAAATTTTGACTTGATGATAATGTCTGAAAAGTTAGGGGGGCATGAATGTCTGTGCAAAAATGAATGGAAATCCTTTCACTTCTCTACTTGCACAATGTAGCATGATGCTTTTTTTTAAGCTGCACATCTGTTTACTTTCTGTCATCGCTATAATAACGTGACCTTCACCTTCAAACTAAGGGATTTTTCATCCTTAAATTTGTTACATCCCTTTTCCCAGTTTTCTTGGTAAATATTGTTAACGGTAATTACTTTTCATTTTATATATAGCGTTTTTAGCACTTTGATGATCACCTTCAGTGTCTTAGATAACCATTGGCAACATTAGCTAGCTAGCCAGCATTGATACTTTCGTTCAAGCTTGACAGAAACAAAATAAAACTCACCAAAAACAACAACAGTATAGTGTTGCTGAGTTATAAAAATATACGCATGACTTATTATCCACATAATTTGGCTGCTTCCTCAGCCGCTTGGGGCACCATGTTCATAAGTTTGGTAGCTCCACCTCTTCCGCTATGTCTACAAGATGGCGACCACTGAAGGCGAGAAGCGTCCAGTGATCCACACTCAACTGTGCACTTCGTTTTACTGTCAATGTGAATACACTTGGGCACTCAAAACTGTTAGTTTAAGTGTAGAAGTACGCAAATTGAGACACAGCATAAGACATTGAGATGATTATGAAAATTCTCACAAACACTGTATACAAACCCGACTGTAAATACTATTAATAATATGAAAAGTTTGTAGGCGAAGGTAATGTTACAATAGCATTATTGAGAGGAAGTAAACAAGTACAGAATGGTTGTTGGGATATTTCAGTCTGGACTCCTTGCATGAGGGATCCGCAATGTCCATATGCAAACGATGACCCAGTGAGTGACAGCAAAACAACTCACTTTCTCTTCTTTCTTTTTTTCATGCTTTTTTAAAGGAATGGACTCAACTCTCCAAAAGCCTGAAAGAGAGTTCCAAAGCCAACTACAACGAGCGTACCTGCATCGTCCGCGACTGCCACGACTCCCAGTCCGACAGCGAGAGCTCCGACAGCTCCACCTCCTCCGTCACCACTGACCAAACCGACTGCTCCATCTCCATCCCCGTGGACAAGTCAGACCTGTCCAGCCCATGCTCCTCCTCCAGCTCCACAGTTGTTGTCTCATCTGTGGAAACGGAGCAGGTGTCTGTCTAGGGGGGATCTCAAGTCAGGGTTGGGTTTCCCAAAACTTTGTAATCCCCCTTTATCTCCCCTGTGACTGCAAGGATCAGAGAATGGATAACGGATGTGTGGTCAATATTTCTTGTACCACAGCTTCCCTTTATCAGTGATCTGTATGTCAGTACATCAGGAGAGAACAACTGAAGTTCCCCTCACAAACAAAGGGCTTTTAAAACATCCATTTCCTCTAATCACAACACAATCTCTGGTTTAAAGTTTAAACAACAATAAAAGTCCTCAATAGTCAACACATATCCGTTATTCCAAACACAGAGTTCATTATAAGACAAATATTTCACCCGCTCCTCTTTTTTTTCTCTGAGCTCCAATAACACCTGAGCAAACTTGGTACCCGGTGAAACCTCGGTCGGCTTTCTGGTGGCCGAACTCCCCAGTGTCGCCCCCTTTAAGAATGATTGGCTACCTGCCCCATGAAAAGCAGGATCTTAGTTTGAAACAAGTATTTAACGAGTATTTTTAAACGTGCATTGTTTGTTTGTTTTTATGTAGCCTACTTTTAATTTTTTTTACAAGGTTAATTTACTCTATGGATTATTTTACAAAACAGGGTTGTATCATGAAATTTTAGATGTACACTAGCTAACTATTTGTGATGTAGATTAGCTAGCTACTGACCCGGCGTTTTGCTAACATTAGCTGTCACATGTTACTACCGAGCTCACGATTGATAGAGATCAGCTAGGTAGTTAACAGGCTTTTTGTTAACATTAGAATTGTTTGAATTTTTAGAATTCATTTTGGTCTGAAAATAGAAATAAGAACATCACGTATAAATGCATCGCCTCTTACAGAAAAAAATGGCAGATATTTAAATAATTCTGTGAAAAACATTACAATAAAGTAATTTAACATAACTTAGACACTTTTGCAGTCCGAAAAAGGAGCAGGCTGAAGCTACAGCAGCAGCTTAGCTATTAGATGTAACTAGCTATCAAATGACGAACTCCATGAGTACAGGAAACAGGAAAGGAGAAAGCTGACAGAGGTGTCGACAGGTACCAGGCTTACTCAACTGTTACTGGAGCACAGAGCAAACAGAGGCGGGACTTAGGAAGGGTCACTTCAGCTCGACAGCTTTACTGACTTAGTTATCTGATATTTAGTATAAGAAGTACATGTAGTGTGCATGAGGAATATTATAGCCAAAATGTTATCAATGTTATCAATCCCAAACCCGTTTCACTGGGTTGATGACAGGGAATGTAACATCAGCAGAGTAGCTATAACTTGAGTAGCGATAATTTTACCTGCGGCTTTGAAATTTTATTCTTCTGTCTGAATTGAGCTTGGCAATATAGATTTTATTATTATTTTATTGTTTTATTATGTATATTTTTTATGTAATTCACTGCCATCCCTTTTACTTTGATTTCACATTTATTGAAAGTTCATTTTGACCTATATACCAGGGAAATACATTTAGAAACTTGACTTTTAATGACTTGAGAGCCAGAAACTATCATCTAATAAATGCATATCATATTTATAACTTCATTATTATTCATTATACCAAACAGACACAGATATAAGGCTGCACAAGTCATCAAAATATTATCAAAATCACAATATGGCCAAGTGCAATATCTCAGCGACGATGAAAATGTGATGCATAAATGAAAACTAAAACTACGTCTAAATTATCACAAAGTGTGTGTTTATATTATATATTGTGCAGCCCTACATAGATAGCCATTAGATAATGAAATAATAAAAAGTGCTTCAGTAGAATGTGGCACCACAACATTACCCAGATGATGGATGGCCCATGGTCTAATGCAGGGGTTTGCAACCTTTACGATCAAAAGAGACATTTTTGGCCAAAAAAAAAAAATTTAAATAAAAAAAATAATCTGCCCAGAGCAGTAACTATTAAATTCTTTTTTCCTCAAGAAAAAAATCCACAGCTAAGACTAGACACCATCAACACGCACATTTTATTCGACAAAATAGTTTTTTACATTTGAAGGCAAGGTAATGCAATAGTTTTTGAGTTCTGAGCTCAACTTAAATGCTTGAGCTTTGAAATAAATTTTATAAAAATAAATGTTTTGCATACCTATAATCTTTAGTTGATAATTTACTTTTCTTCTTTAGATAAACTCGAATCTTTCTATTTCAGATATTGGTAACAGGGAGCTGTGAACCTGATTTGTCATCATTCTGTTGCCTGAAAGTGAAATGGTTTTAATTGAAAATTTTAAAATTTTAATCACTTCAATGAATTTCCTAATTTTTTTTTAGGATTTTAAAATACAACTTTTGGGGGTTTCTTAAACTCAAAGATTTAAGTTTATCCAAAGAAGAAAAGTAAATTATCAACTAAAGATTTGTGGTTTGGTAAAACTTTTTCAAAACTTAAGAATCTGAGTCGGGCTCAAAACTCAGAAATCTGCTGCAGTATGTTGCCTTGAAAGTTGTAGAAGAGTTTTCTAAACTTTTTCCTTTTTATGGTGTACACCTACAACAATGATAAATATAACTTAAAATGTTTAAAAGATAAATAAAATGACTGTTATTCATTTCCATATAATTTTTTGCTAAAGCCATAAGGAGCCACTGGAGAACAGCTAAAGAGCCACATGTGGCTCTAGAGCCACAGGTTGCACACCCCTGGACTAATGATATCATAACATCCCAGCCTCATAATTTCTGTGTTATATGCTCATAATTGTTTGTTGATATTATTGAATGTACTTTTTCATTTTGGTAGGACATTTTTGTTTTTGTAACCTGCTTGTATTTTAGTGTTTGTCCGACATCCAGTATATCTGTCACTTCTAAGGCTGACTCAGCAGTGTAGTTCTTGCTGTGTTTTTCCACGTCTGTGTTTGATAAATAAATATACATGTCTATTTACGTAAAAAGCTCTGTTACATCGATTGTACAACTAACCGAGTTCAATCTGCCTTGTCCAGTTATCTCACTGGCTATGTTTACATGCACACTAGTTTTTTACTAATATTCAGAATATGTTAATATTCTGAATTTGATACAGGTCATGTAAACACATATTCTGGTTGGATATTTTGAATTAAGCCTTATTTTGAATGGAGCATATTTTGATTAAGAAAGGGGGAATATGCTGGTATTATTCTGGTTTTAGGAGCATTCTTTGAACAAGTAAACAGGAAATTCAGAGTGTGCGTCTGAAGGTGTGGTTTTTACAGCAGTTTGTGACACACAACCACGTAGGCTCTGTGCTTTAAACAAACCAAAAAGCCAACAGTTTGCAGGACTGGGGTAGAGATGCATGCTCAAAAGAAAATCTCAAATTTGCTTTTGTGCAAACACACCTACGTTTAAACATTATTTAAAACATCAGATATCAACATGTTTTTGGATATTTTTTAAAAAGTTTTGTGGATTTGTTTGACTATAACACAGCATCCATCTTTCATTCATTTAACCACCTTCTTTAAAAGGTCAGCATTGTGATATTTGTGCAAATGCAAAAACATGTTGAAAGTCAAATGTTTAAAATAACGTGGTGTGTTTCTCCCTCTGCACATATTCTGAATTTGATAATTGCATGTCCAGAGAATGCTCCTAAAACCAGAGTACTACCAGCATATCCCACATGTCTTATTCAGAATATGCTCCATTCGGAATAAGGCTCCATTTGGAATATCCAACCAGAATATGCTGTTTACATGATCTGTACCAAATTCAAAATACTGACATATAGCCAATGAAGAGGGAGTCTCAAACAACTCATCCACCAGTTGAAAACTTTGAAAAAAGGAGTATTTTGACAGCAAAAGAGTGTGCAGAGTGCACACAGCTGCATGCAAACGGGAATATTAAAGGAATATTCATTGTCATTAGCCTTGTAAACAGCTTAGTAGGAGTATTGTCTTTTTCAGAATGAGGGCAAAAATTCAGATATTGCGTGCATGTAAACGTAACCATTATTGTCCATTAGAGGGAGTGCAGAGTGTCCCACACAGCACGGAACTGCGTCGACGCATTTTTCAGATTCAAGAAGGGCAGGGCGCAGGGCTGCTGGCCCCCGCAAGAAGAGAGCGATACAACTCAGCTACTTCCTTAGCTGAACCGATCAGCTATCGCAATCAATTGATGTCTTCAGATGAGATTTAAGGTTTTTATGTGCATTTAGTTGGTTCGACGCTAATTCGCCGTTGGTCGTCCAAAAATTACAACCCGACACGATGTCAGAGTCTTCGGTGGCCGACACTCGCCGGTTGAACTCCAAGCCTCAGGAACTGGTGGATGCTTACGGCCCCCCCAGCAATTTTCTGGAAATAGACGTTTATGATCCACAAGTCATTGGATACGGACGGGGCCGTTACACAACTTACGAAGTTCGCATGCGGGTAGGTCATCAAAGCGCGTACCAAAACACCTTGTTGCGGGTATTAGCTTTTATTCGCTAAGCTAACTGGTCATTACACTGTTGTTGCTTAACAGTTAGCATGTTTAGCCGTTGCGCCCAAGTGAATCTTGTCTAGAAGGGAACCCTTGGTTTGCGAAACTGTCGCGAGATTGCACGCATTGATTTTTAATTGTCCGCGTTTTATGCTTTGTGTTTAGAAATGTAACGAAGCTATATTTCCGATTTGAATAGAATTGGAGACAGCTGTCACTTGGTTATGGTAAGGGAAAGATCGGAGTATGGGGTTTAAATGATAGCTCGCGAGATCTTTCGCGGGTGTGGGGTTCCCTTCTCGACACGAGCGAAGTCAACACAGGGACGCGGCTGGGACGTTGGCGTCAGGCGCCGGGAGTAGTTCAAGATGGCGCACCAGTAAAAATCAAGGACCGGGGATTGTCAGCGGCCTGGCTGTGGTTGTTTTGATGCAATTAGTTAGCAACGTTAGCATGCTGGTAGAAGTTTCTTGAACAAACCAGCATCTTTCAGCAGCGCATACTCAGTGAAAAAAGATTAACATTTTTTTAAGCCATGTCTCTGGAGTAGAGAAACGTTATACAGTTAGTTAAATGTCTTAAAAACTGTGGTGTAGCTCAGCTTGTTCGGGTGTAATCCAGTCAAACGTGAGCCGAACATTACGACAACAGGGATATTAGGGAGTCGTTGCTACTTTCAACACTATGTAGTCTTTCACTGTCAAGAAAACACGGACTGCTTTAAGGGTACAGTACCCAAAAATGTCAATTTAGTCATTATGTACTCACCCTCATTCCAGTTGAAGGTCGGGTTTAGTTTTTTTTAGTCCTCAAGACACTGCTGGAGTTTCTCAGGAAAACAGCACTGCAGAATCTCACAATCAAACGTCTCCATGCTGCTCGTCTGGAGTAATTTATGTCTCCTAAAGTCCCGACATGCCATGCTGTAGGAGACTGTATGGATGCATTTTTTTATGTTTGTAAACTGGTCACCATTCACAGCAATTGTTTGAGTGATTCTGCAGCATTATTATTTCCTGTGAAACTCCAGCAGTATTTTGTGGACTTAAAAACTAAATGGCATGAGGCATGAGTAGATGACAGAATTTTCATTTGTGGATGACCTATCCCTTTAATGTTGTCTGCCTATCTAAATGTGTACCACCATGTTAGTTAGGTTACGAATATTACCATTATACAGTTGATGTATGAGACATTACAACTGAAAATGAGACGTTGCCAGAAGTGGAATGCTAACAGTGACACTGATTTAATGGAAACCAGAGACTAGCTTGCTGTAAAATTAGGATCGGATAATAATTTTTAATTTATTGAGCATTATTATTCTCCTTGATAAAATAAGAATACCAATTCTAGGTTGAGGAGTAGTAAGTTTAACTTCCTTGTCAAGTGGAGTGGCAGTAAAGCTTGTATGAGAGAGGTACAGAAAACCCCTGACACAGCCAAGTTTGAGGACAACATTTTCAGGAAGCTTACGCAAACACTGGAATTGCGTAATTGAAATCTATTAGGCTTGTCTTGACAAGAGATTCCCATGTCTGTGTTTTCCCATCACGAATACAAAAAGTTATTGTCTTTTCAACACAACTTAGACTCATGCAGGTGCATTGCCCTGTGTGATAGTTTCTTGGATCAGAGGTGAGGTTTACTAATTTAATTTTTGTTAATTTCCATATCCAAGTGGTGCTGCCTCACAGCAACAGAAAGACCTGAACAAAGCAGATCAGTTCAGTGTTGCCAGATTGGTTTAATGTTTTCCAGCACAATAATTACTCTAAATCTGCCCAAATTAATTGAAAGTTTTTAAAAACAGCCTAAATATTATCTATAATAAGCAGTATGACATAATATAAAAACAGCAATTCACAAATGTGCTACATCATGCAATGAAACTATAAAGCTATTTTCTATTTCTGCCGTTTACACAAAAAATAAAGGGACATCTCAGATAACAAAAATAGATTTTATTTAACTTGGTTCACTGCAAAAAGCCTTTACTGTATGCCAACTTAAAGTGTATCACACAAAGGAACAGAGAGAGAAAAAGAAATGAAACATGCAATCGCATGCACGAGCCAAACAAATAATGATGTTGTGATGTTGCAAGCATAGAAGCTTCTGTTAAAAAGAAAAACACTACAGCTTCTGTGTGTTTATAGGATAAACTGTGAGTAGCTGGTGATGATGGTAACTCATATCTCCTCCCAGCAGAGTAAATAAACATTACACCATATTAAAGTTGTGCTGAGTGACTGGATGTGTGTGCATGACTAAGGAATACAATCTATGAATACATTTTTTATATTGTGTGATTTTAACTGGATTTAAACAGTCCTGTCCACCCACCAAAGGCCATTTGATCCTGCACAAAGTTACCCAGAACAGCCCAACTGGATGGAAAACTGCCCAATCCAGTTAACAGACAACAACTTTAACTGGAAATCATTGTTTCTTCACATCCCCCTCACTGTCTTGAGACTGTCTACAGCACTGAATCATTGGAAAGTCATATAAACCCACTGAAACTTTGAGAGATACTTAATGAATGAATCACTTAGATCATTTGTACACAGAATCTGCCTTTCTAATCAAACTGCACACTTTTCAGTGCTCAGCTTTACATGGGAGTCTTTTACTTGTATTTCAGATAAACACATTAAACAATAATGTTAATCAGTTCAGTCATATTAGTCTTTTATGCATAGATTATTCTTGTGATTTTCCACTGATAAGAAGTCTCATTGAATGATTTCTGGCCAGATAAAACTGGTGTTAAAACAATTCATCCATAAATTCATTGAAAATTAAGTGAAACATGTTTGGTCATTTATAGCCATTTGTTGCTGAGGATTTGTTGCTTTTCTGTTTCTTAAAATCACTAAAAATCAAATATTTGGGGGTTTTGGATTGTTGATAGGACACAGCGAGCAATCTTAGGACAATTCATTGGACTCTAGGAATTTGTCATTTTTCATTATTTGCTGACATTCTTTAATCTGAACAGTTAAGGCCATATAACAATCGACCACCAGCAGATGCAACTATAGAGGTTTACGCAGAAAAAGAACTATATTCTGACAGTCTAATTGTGGCTTTAAGAGATGTTCTTGTCACCCAACACCTTTGTCTCTTGAGGCACTTCCTCAGTACCTTCAGTACTCAGTCATCATGACAGTCTTAAATTGCTCAGCCGGCCTTCTTGTCATTTCCTAACAGCAACCATTTGCAAATTATTAAATTTAGAATAATTCAATGACCATTTTTTCCCCCTATTCTTCTATTCTTGTCTGTGCAGACAAACCTCCCCATTTTCAAACTGAAGGATTCCTGTGTGAGAAGAAGATACAGTGACTTTGAGTGGTTAAAGAATGAGCTGGAAAGAGACAGTAAGGTGAGTAATCATTCAGACAGGCTGGCTGGTCTAAACTGATTATTACAATGATCTGATCTGTGTGGATGTGCATTTCAAGCAAAAAAGAACATTTCATATTCACTGGGAGCCAGTCCACCATTCCTGGAAGATTGAACCCTTCACCCCCGTTCCACCACATGCTCACACACCCACACGCACAGCGAGAGGGACACGGAGACACTGCTTCGCTCTCAATGACACATATGCACAGTTGTTGTAGACGTGTGATTTGTAAGCTTTACTGTGTTACCTTCTCCAGATTTTTTTGCCCCGAACCATACTTTGCAGTGCACTGGTTTTGAATAATTGAGCCTGGCTTGTAGCTCCTAATTAGCCTATAGCAGTCTGGACTGCTCTGCTGATGCAGGATGGTAGCAAGATGTTGTGGTGGTGTTCAGAAACTGTTCCTCTGCAGTAGCGAGCCCAATACACGACCCTCTAAATTTAAAGCTGCAACCCGAGTCACAGCACTGTAGCAAATCCTCTCTCTTTGCGGAGAAAAGAGGCAAAATTTACATCCCACACACACATTTTACCTGCATCTTGCAATGGCTTATTACAACTAGGCAGCAGTAAAAACAAAGGGAAATCTATTTTTTACCACGAAACAATAGTTGGATCCATTATTTGATTTTTCTGTAATGTAATGGCCAGGGCTGCAGCTATCGATTATTTTAGTAACTGAGTATTCTACCAATTATTCCATCCATTAATCAAGTAATCAAACAAGAAATACACTTGCTTTATAAAAGAGAAATGGTAAATATACAAAAGAGAAAAAGACGAGCCTCTTAAAATGAACAACAAATTGGTTTCCATTTTTAGGAAAACCAGCATTTTTATATATACAGTATTCCACTAATACTACACTGTATTATAGTGTACTATAGTGTACTATAGTACATATAGTAGATAATTATACAGTATACTGTACAGGCATACTACACTGTTGTCTCGCATATAGCACTGTTGATTGGTTTGCTGTCTCATGTATTAGCCGATCAGCACTGAAGTCTGTGTCACAGACAGGCGAACAGGCTGCAGCTGTTCTGTTAAGTGACAAGAGACGTGTGGAAGGAAAAGCAGCAGATATCGACGAAGTCCCACTAAATATCATAATCTTATTATCTATTTCTGTGATGACAAGCATGTCCAGTTTCCCAATTACATCG
>JAJHUR010102658.1:0-11889 GCA_027495735.1 Lutjanus campechanus
TGATTTCATGGCAGCTTTTCTAACAACAGCAACACAAACAAACAAACAAACAAAGAGATGAATGTTGTGATGATTTAGGCTTTTTTGGCAATAAAATTGCAGAAGAATGTTGTTTTTTTTCATATAATTCACTAAAAGTAACCAAACGTACCAAAACTGCTCATGATTACAAAAACTCAAACAAAATCTGCTTTATTTGCAGATGAAGACGACGTCTGGAATTTGGAGAAAAGATCAGTTTTATTTGGATGAAATCACAACTTCCTGGACGGACTGACTGTTATTGTTGTATTACTGGTGTTAATTGTTCAGTTATTCCCTGTATTTGGTTCATTGTGTGTGTGAACAGGCTTGTTGGGGAAAGTGCGCCACCTACTGTTGTAAAGTGAGAAGCTGATCAGTCAGGAGTTGTGAAGGAGGGAGGCTGCCTACATCATCAATACATCAGGCAGCAGCTACTTTAACCGTTAATCAGAACTTTTTGGACGAACTTTTAGTGGAATATAGTTTTTGGACACGTCTGTGAATCCTAATTTTGGATCTTGGATCTTCTTTTACTATGTAAAAGGAGGATTATTTGTCTGCTTGGGGAGAAAAGTAAAAAAAAGTAAACTGTTCTTCTGACTGTGGTTTTGTAAGAGAGTCTTCAGTGTGAGATGGATGCACGGTGAAATATAACAAAAACAGAACGAAAAAACAAACTAGTTGAAATGAAAGAATTTCCCATCACAGATTTAATTTGAACTTTTTACAGGTTACAAAAGCAAATTTATTTATTTTAGAACTAAAATGTAACTGTTTTATCATAATATATGAATGAAAATACACCAGAATGAACTGAACAGGTCTGAGCAAAGAGAAGAAAACTGCTGATTATTGAGTTGCTGCTGTTAAAGAACCAGTCTGGTGATATTTCAAATTTCACTTCTTGTAAACAAACCTCATGTACAGAGTAAAACCAACAGTCTATTAATCTTTTAAATCCAAACATTTTATATTCCCAGCTTTTCAAATTCAAATATTTGTTGATTTTTCTCATCATATCTTGTAAAGAATTTAATATTTTGAAGTTTTGTCTTGACAAAACCAGGAAATTTTGATGGACATTAGTTTACAAAACATCCTAAAATAGTAAATTAAAAAAAAATAGTTGCAGCCCTAATTTCATACACAAAATGATGGAGAATGAATCCTCATGACCTTGATAATACTTTCTTCTAACGCCATCAGCAAGTCAAAACTTTTACTTTTTTAAAAAACATTTTTATATCTTATAAGACCCCATGTATGCAAAAATCTGAAGCTATGTAATTTTTTAACATAATTAGCTCGTGTAAGCACGTTAACACGATAAATAAGATGGTGAACCTGCTAAACGTCAACATTCTGAGCTTGTTAGCATGCTGATGTTCTCTACAGAACAGCTGTAGCTGCTGTTAGCATGCTGATGTTCTTTACAGAACAGCTGACTCTTCATGAGATATTAGTTAAGATTTATGTCTTCAGTAAAAGGTCTTAGAGCTGAGAGTTACAGGCGGGGTAGGGAAGTCAGAGAGTTCTTAAAGACGGACTAACACATTGTTGGTTTTGATGAGTACATGGGATTTGTTGAACAGCCAGCATGACCCTGATTGTCCGACAGTATTTGCCAGCTGGCTGCTTTGTTTTCCAGGTCAGGATTGTTCTGACAGCTGTTAAACTAGTTTATTTATAAGTTATTCGTGTGCCAAAAGTTACCAAACATCTTTTAAAAGTGAATATTTTGCCACTTTCAAGGATTTTATGACTCAGCTACTGTGTGCTAAATTACAATTTACAGATTTTTGGATCAAATTGTTCGTATGAAACATTTTAATTACAAGTTGTAGTGTTTGACACAGTTTGACACATTTTGCACATTATTGAGGTGTTGTTACTGTCTGCTGATGTTCTAAATTTTTCTTTTTGTCAACAAATCTCATAAGCAGATTAAAATCAACAATGAACTTGTCCTGCTGTGTCTGAGGCACTCGTGGCTAAAAAGACTATATATAATTTGGGATTTGTTGAACAGCCGGCGACGGTTCACAGTTTTTTTTCCCAGCTGTAGTTGTGAACAGTTCTCAGCTTGAGAACTTGGCTTGACTCAGCTGCCGGTACAGCTGGATGGTCAGGAGCTGAATTTCGCTGTCTCCAGGTTTGATGTCAATAGCTCTCAGGAAGCAGTCCAAGGCGTCGTCGAGCTTCCCTTTGCCGTAGCTCTCCTTCCCTCTGCTCACCAACGCGTCGTAGCCGTTGACCTCAGATGTGACGATGTCTTTTGTGCCGTTCATCTCGACTCCTGTGGTCGTGGTGCACTGATCCATTCTCTCAGAGGAGGCTAGCTCAGGCTCACTGGTTGATTCTTCCAGGTTACTGCTCATTTCCTCTCCAGTCTCATCGACAGCATCAGCTGACTCAGAGTAGTCCTCCTCCTCCTCCTCGTTCTCCTCGTCCTCGTCCTCCTCCTCTCCATCTGTATTTAATGTCTCTCCAATGGTCTCCTCCAGTTGAAGCTCATCATGGGTTGAACCAATGATGTCATCCTCTTCGGCCTCATCCGATTGCCTCTCTGAAATGTCATCATCTGCATCCTCCATGTCTCGGTTGTGGTTGTCCATGTCCTCGATGATGGACTGGAGGAGGGACCGGCGTGAAGCCACAGAGGTGTTTCCTCCAACGCTCTTTCTTGACCGGAGAGGAGTGGAGCCAGCGGGCACTGATTTGGGAGTGGAAGCTCCAAGAACCTGGAAGGAGTTTTCAAGTTGACTCCTGCTCAAAGCCTGCCTACCATCACCATCATCATCATCATCATCATCATCATCATCATCATCATCTTCTTCTTCTTCTTCTTCTTCTTCGCTGTCGTGAATCACAGCTGCTCTTTTCTTCTTTGTTGCAACAATGGAATCATTCATTGACTCGTCCATTTCAGAGGCGTGGACGTTGTTAAGGCTTTGACCAAGTGCTTCTTTATGTTGTCTCTCAGAAAGGGATTTATTTACATCAAAACTGCCCTCCATCTGCAGCTGTGAAAGCAACTTCTTCTCGTCTGCTTCGGTCTCCTGATGGTCCGGGACATCATGGTCTGAGAACATGTCACTGTCCTCAAGTTGTAGATTGAAGTTGCCTTCGAAGGATTCGAGCCTCGTGCTGACTCTGGATGATGTGTCTGCTTTGAAGCTTGAATTGGACATTTGCAAGATTGAAAGTCTTTTGTTCTGCAGGGGCGTGACATGTGCATGTCCCAAGTCCATGTCGGAGTCGTAGTTTGAGTGTGAAGTTCCATTTAGCTGCTGCTCGTCTTCGTCGACTGCTGTAATGTATGCCAGGCTGTCATCACCTGCTGAAGGAGCTGCATCCTGAGGCACCGCAGACTGATTCACTGACATATCTGACACATCACCTGCCTCCGACATCACCAAAGACTCCTCGATCACCTCTGGAGGTGAGGCGTCTGCTGCTGCCAAGTGACTCCTCTCCTGCTTGAAGGATGGGTGTTTTGGGGAATCCACATCCTGGTCAGCAAGCTTGTCTTTACTTAATTCTACAACAGGTTTGTCTTCTGTCATACTGTCATCTACTGTTAGATCAATAACTCGGTCACTTGTATTCTGTTGGCCGTCCTCCTTGCCAGAACCAGACTGGTCAGACTCCACCACAACCAGTGAGCCATTCAGTTTGCTGTCATCTTGTGGATAGGAAGGACTTTGTCTTGGATTTCTTGGTTTCCTCTCATGAGACCGTTCTCTGTTGTTGTTCTCAACTGGTTGTCGGAGCCAAGCTGGTTCTGTGCTCGATGCCATGCTCTCTGCCAGCTGCATCTGTAACTCTGACTCAGCCTTCATCAGCTCCTGAGCCTTCTGGACCCTCCCTTCAATGTAGTGGTGCTCTTGGTCCTCTGGGGTCTCATCCTGGTTGACATCAAGGGAAAACATCAGGTCGTGGTCAGAGATGCCAAACATCTCCATGGCATGAAGGTGAGCAATGTGTTCATCCAGGTCAGGATCTGTCCGTCTGTGTCTGGAGTGCAGGGCCTGAAGTTGCATCTGTGTGGACGAGGACCGTGTGTCCTCCAGAGTGAAGAGCTCCTTCAACTCCTGCTTGCTGAAGTACCGAAAAGGGTTCTTTTTATCTCCGGTGTTCTGCCTGATGAGAGAGTCTTTGAAAACCTGCCGTCTGTAGATCTTCTCCTCCACCGTGCCGCAGGTGATGAGCCTGTAGATGACAACGTTTTCAGTCTGGCCAATGCGGTATGCCCTGTCAACAGCCTGGGCATCTGTGGCTGGGTTCCAGCTGGGATCGTAGATCACGACTCGGTTTGCTGCTGTCAAAGTGATGCCAACTCCTCCAACCTGGGTGGTCAGGAGGAAGACTGAGTATCGTTTGTCTGTCTGGAACAGAGTGATGCGCCTCTCCCTCTCTGCAATTTGTGTTATTGTGCCATCCAGTCGAATTACTTTGAAGCCTCTGTTGCCCAGGATACGTTCGATGATGTCAAGCACTTTCCTGTAATGTGCAAAGACCAGGGTGCGGTGGCCTTCTTGTTTGAGCCTTTCAAGAAGTGCAAACAGAAAGACAAGTTTCCCAGACTCAGATATTAAGGTGTCATCGGGAATGTTGGCGATGCTGTGACCTGTGTCAGTCTCCATGTCATCATTCTGCTGAGTTTCAGCTGTACTTTCCTCCAAGCCTAACTTGGCTGCGGCTGCAGAAGAGAGCAGTCTTGGGTGGTCGCACAGCTTTTTCAGAATGGTTAATTCAGCTAGAGGTGATCTTGTGGTCATGAGTAGCTCCTTGATGTGGTCCAGTGAGATGAACTGTCTGTATATGTCCTCCTGAACAGAGCTCAGGTAAGTCCACACAATCAGGTCGTTCTTTCTCGTAAGTGTGGGCATGGCTGCTCCAGAGTCTGTTTGAGGGTCTGGGACTTGGCTGTCCTTGTTGTCTGAATCTTCCTCTTTGCACGGATGTGTTCCGTTCATTTTGTTTTTCTGCACTTCTGATTTTGTCCTGCGGAGGAAGTAGGGTTTTATTATGGCCATGAGGTTCTCAGACATCCGGGTTCCGAGAGCCTTTTCTCCTGGAGTCGAGTCTCTTTCTCTGGCACGAGTGATGGGGTTCTCATACTCCGCTTTGAATGTTTTAGATGTTCCGAGTAAAGTGCCTTGGCAAGCAAAGTCAAAGAGAGCCCACATTTCTCTCAGGTTGTTCTGGACTGGAGTGCCCGTGAGAAGAACTCTGTTTTTTGAAGGTATGGCATAGGCACTTTTGGCCGTTTTGGTGGTTGTAGTTTTTATCTTGTGTGCCTCATCCAGGATCATGTAGTCCCACGTGAACTCTCTGCCATGGTATGATGACAATTGCTGCCAGTTATTCATTAGCATAGTGTACGTAGTGATGATGACGCCACCTCTCCTCTGAACTTTCTCCAAATTCCTGGTCCTTTCTCCTTTGCTGGTACCGTGAAACTCCTTGACCCTCATTCCAGGAGTCCATTTGGCAAACTCCTTGGTCCAGTTTGTGAGGAGAGACATGGGCATGATCAGCAGCGTGTGTTTAACCAGCTCATTATCGTACATACCAGAGAGGAATGATATCACCTGGATGGTTTTACCAAGGCCCATGTCATCAGCCAAGATCCCACCTTTACGTCCGTCTCTGTAGAGGCTGTACAAGAAGGCAACTCCGTTTCTCTGGTAATCATAAAGCTTGTCATGCAGGTCTTTGAAAAGCATTAAACCGCTGCCGTTTACATTAACAAACTCTTCATCCTCGTCCTCAGAGTCGTTCTGAGAAAGAAGTTCTTCAAATTTCTTTATCCTGTTTTCAAGTTTTTGACTCGGGTGGATGTTGTATGCCAACCTGAAGAACTCCAGGGCTTTGTTCATGTCTCCTTGTCTGGCAACATCTTTACCATCTTGAATGAATCTGTAAGGAACAAAAATCACCAGGTTATTAATAAGATAATAGTACATGTTTTTCAGTCTTCTGGAAGGTGCTGCTGATAAATGCTATCTTGGGTAGCTGGTAAATTGCAACTGGTAGTTTATAAGTTACTGTGACAAAAAATCTGGGGGTCTGCGGTCTAATGTGCATCTATTGTGGGGGTCCTTGATCTGAAAAGGTTTGAGTTCAGACACAGTCCTCCTGCAGAAGTACCTGCTGGGCTACATGTGTCGTCATTAGGGCTGCAGCTGTCGATTCTTTTAGTAATCAAGTAATCTATAGATTATTCTGGTGATTGATCACGTAATCGGATAAGAAATATTGCACATTTTGCAATTTTTTTCTATTACATTACTTCTACTTTATTTAAGAGCAATGGAAATATACAAAAGAGAAAATAAGACACGTCTCTTAAATGAACAACTTGCTAATGTAAAAGTACTAAGTAAAGTAACTTTACTTTTACTGTTGTTACTTTACTTTTTACTGAAGTACAAAGGTAAAAGTAAAGGTAGTAATGTCTGCAGAAACCACAAATATAAGATGTAACTCACTCTTTTAACTGAAACAGTCACCAGAATGTTTTGTTAACATGTTAAAATCACAACATTTTCCTTCTGGAGCAGGACAGACGCCCCCAGACCCCCTACAGGGGACCGTTTTACCAACACGTCACCTTCTTCTCCTCTTATGAGTTTGCAGGTCTGTAGTTAGCGATCAAAAATACAAATAAGAGAACCACTGAAGTACAACAAAATCAATAAAACAAGGAAACAATTATATGTAAGATTTTTACTTGTAATTAAGTATTTTTATATTCTGGTATTAGTACTTTTACTGAAGTAAAGGATCTGAGTATTTTTCCATCACAGCAGGTCAGTGATCAATGTTTCAAACTCGCACAATCTTTCGCGGGTCTGGGGTTCCCTTCCAGATTCGACCCGCTCTCTGTGCCTCTCTGTCAAACTACAGACAGCAGACTGTCTGTGAACAGCAGGATGTTACACACTCAGGTATAGTTTGTGACCAGTTTTTACCTTTTTAATCAGTCCGAAAGGATGACATCATCCGTGACTGATTAGTGATCAATATGCCCTCCTCCCCTCCCTGACCTGTTCGCTCTGCTGTGAGGAGGTCTGAGAGAAACACAGACTCTGTTTAATGTAAAGGCCTCCTTATACAGTTGTTTAATTTTATAAGTGCACCTGGTTGATGTCGATGTCATCCATCATCACGTTAGTTTCGATTGTTTTAATAAACTCCGTCATTAACAACAAGTCTCCTCCACATGCAGCTTCTCTGCTGCTGTGAAAACTGAATCGTGAATGAATTTATATGTGGAAAACCCCCAAAAACGTGTGTTGGGTTTCGGGGTGACTTTATAAAACATCCTGCTGATGAAGAAAGTCAACAGATCAGACAGACAGGGTAAGAGTGAGTGTGTCTGGAGGAGCTGCATTAACACAGAGAGGAGAGACGCTGCAGCCGTGTGAGAATAAATTACATCAAAGCTTTAACGTTGGAGCTCATCAATACTCTGCTCTTTAATAATTCTGCTGTTTAATATCGCATTTCAGAACCCACCCCTACATACGAAACACAGAGCGCTGTACAGTTGTTTGGCGGCACTGAGGCCAAAAAAAGCTTCAAGGCATTTAAATAATCAAGTTAATTTAGGAACCGTTTCAGCCCGAGTCGTCATAATAACCTAGAATCAGCTGATCTGCAGCGATCTGTACCCAACGATGTGGAACTGCAATGATTTGTTGATTAATCAATTAGTTGTAAACTATTAAATTACTTGTCAACAATTTTGATAATGAGATAATGAGTTGTGGACAAAACAAGACATTTGAGGACATCATGTTGGACTTTGGGAAACACTGATCAATACTTTCTAACATTTTATGGACCAAACAACTAATTGATTGGTGGAAGAATTATTGCCAGATTGATCACCAGTTGAAAAATATGTCCAAACATGTGAAAACAGGTGGAGCGCACAGACGTACATCCACCTGTTTTGGACAAGACTGTGACAGAATTAATTTTTCACCATTTTCTGATATTTTATGGACAACTGATCAATCAATCACAAATATGACTGACAGATTAATCGATAATGAAAACAATCATTAGTTGCAGCCCTCAAAGACACATATATTTGGAAGGGGTCTTTATTATTATTTGAGCTGTAATTATTCTTGAAGGCAGTGAATTTTATTTCTGAGGATTACCTGTGGTATGTCTCCATCTTGTCGTCTGTATCCATGGACAGAGACCTGAGGACAGAGTCACAGTTAGACACATCAGGACGCACCAACACAGATTCAACATGTTCAGAGTTACAGGATCAAATATCTCTCTGAGACACTTAATAAAACATCAGAGTCGTAAACGTCGACTCGTCTAAAAACATCGCAACATGCACTGCAATTTTTTTTAGAAAAGCTGCCGTGAAATAAAACATTTTACTGTAAATGAAAAGAACACAAGGTTTGTCATCGTTACTGACATTTATCAACGCTCTGTTCACTTTTATTTTATAATTCTGTGCTTGTTGTGTTAAATGAGTTTGAGCTTCAAAAAGATTTTGCCTTTTTGTGAACTTCTTCATCTACACAAGAAAAAAAAATCACAACTTTCATTTGTTCCTGAAATTTAATTGCAAAAAAAGAAAACCTAACCTCACATCACAACATTTTTTTTATATAAAAGCTGAAATCAGACATTTCAGGCTGCAATAATTCATAAAAACAGCCCTCGAAATCCTGGAGGGACTGAAAATAAAATGTTCAGTAGATTCACTTAATTGCATTAATGAAAACGCTGAAGCATCAACAGCCTGTCACATATTTTATGAAAGTACCAACAGTACTTAGAATAATATTGTTGCAATTTTGTTATTAAGCCATTTGGTCGAAAACATTGTGATATTTGATTTTTTTTTTCTATATCGCCCAGAGATAATACAACAAACTTATTTTATCACTCTAACCACTTTTAACCTTTGTATAGCTGTCATTTTTAAATTTTGTGTCTTTAAATGCAATTTCAGTAATGTTTGTAATGCTTTTACTTTTGGTTTTTATGATCTTAATGGCCATTTTAATCTTTTCTATGCTCTGGTAAAGCACTTTGAATTGCCTTGTGTCTCAATGGCGCAACAGGGATAAACTTGGACAAATGTCGTCAGTCACGACCTACACGATCAATAATTATCGATCGATATTAACCAGTGGGACATTACCTCTGTTGCTAGCTGTTAGCCTCTCAGTAATGTAAACCAGCAGTAGCTACATTAGCACTGTTGCTATCTGTTAGCCTCTCAGTAATGTAAACTAGTAGCTACATTAGCACTGGTGCTAACTGTTAGCCAGGCGTGACACCGTCATTCACGTTAGCTTTACTCACTTTTCCAGTTTCTCGGAAATCTCCGCAACTCCGCCGTTCTGTAGAGAAACCTCCATCCTGGCGATGTTAGCTTCTCACCGGCACGACACACAAAACAGACCCGCTGTATGAACGTGTTTTTCGGACAGAGGCTGAGACGTGCACCGGGGTTATTCACTGACACGGAAGAGTGTGTGTTGTTGTATTTGAACCCACAGCTTTCCCCCCGCCATTTTCTCCCAGCCTATCAGAGAGGACGCTGTAGTGACGTCAGGGCGATATTGTTGGGCGGGGCGGAACCAAAGTAAATCACAGCCAATGAGCAGGCAGGAAAAGGGATTTTACAGCTGACACCAGTTAGGTCTAGAAGGGAACCCCAGACACGTCATTTTTAACCCAAACTGTGATCTTTCCCTCGATATAAAAAAGTGTTTTCTGCCCCCAAATCTTCACCACAGCAGCGGTGACGTCATAAAACACAATCATTCTGCAAAACCTGAACCGTGAAGAAACTAATCGAGTAAAACTTTCGCAAATCAAGGGTTCCCTTCTCGAATAAATACGACGATGAGGCGTTAGAGGATTCCCAGGTTTTCCAGGTTTTCCAGGGGATTTCCTTTGGGAAATTTGGAAATTTCACCGCGGTTTCTGAAAACAACAAGATAAACAAAGGTAGGAACACATAAGCAACATGTCTCCCCAAACAAATAATGTATGATGTCTGAAGCAGGATTATTAAAGATGAAGATGATGAGTCCATGGGTTCCACATCACAATGTTGTCAAAGTGTATTAATTTCTTTTTTTTTTCTATATATCTGATGGACCGATCAATCATAGAATAGAATAGAATAGAATAGAATAGAAATACTTTATTAATCCCCAAGGGGAAATTCATTTGTCTGTAGTAGTCTCATCACAATCATTGATCAATCATTCCATATTTTATATTAATTCAAAGTAAGTAATCAAGTTACATCACTTTAATATTGTGATACTTGGATTACATTACTGACTGCATTTATTAACAGGCAATTATAACTGTATCAGATTACATTTTTAAAGTAATCCTCCCAGCACATCTTATCTGATGAATAATTGATGGATTCTTTGATCATTATTATTGTTATTATCATCAAATTAAATCCAAACTTACTAAAAACTGATCACATCATTGATGACATCTGCAGTGTGTCTCCAGTTATACTGTGAGTGTCTGAAACGTCCAGCAGAGGGCAGAGTTCAGCTGCTCAGCAGTCAGCAAACAGTCAGCAAACAGTCAGAAAGCTCAGAGTTAGCCTCTGATTGGTTAATTGGATCTAAACTATGAAGTGAAATGACATGTTTTTAATTTAATATCTGTGAAGATAGATTATAGGATGATAAAGGGAAATTTATTTTATTATTTATTATTCTGTTAATGAAATTACAGCAGGTAAATTGAACCTATAATAATATGTGATTTGACATATTATGTTAAAACATCATTTTGATATTAATCAATATTATTATTATATTTTACAATTCTTCATATTTTAAACTAACACGATTCGTTAAAAGTCATTTGGTGTTTTTAAAGTCATGATATTGAGTTGAGACAGATTCTATATTCTGTTTGCATTCAGAAGCTGCTCAGCACCGATCAATAAAGTCAGTTTAATAAAGTTATTGATCACTCAGAGTTTACTGTTCAGACGGATTCTTCAGGAGATTCTGTCGTCTTTCTTCACTGAGGCTCTGAAGGATTAAATCCATCACATGCTGCAGGATTTCACCATGAAGGGTTTTTGATAAACTATAAATCCAGAATATTGTAAATGTTTGAGTCCAGAGCGTTTTATCCCTCCAGCTCAGCTCAGTTTACATCTTCGTTGTTTTAATATTTTGAAGTATTTCAACACAAAGCTGCTGTCAGACTTCATGTTGTGAGTCTCATTCAGATGGCAGAGACACAAGTTACTGTATTTAGTTCATTAATGATCAGAAATCTTTGAATTCATGGAGCTTTGTGATCATTAAAGTGGTAACACATAAGAGCAACAAAACACACACATGACAATTAAATCTTAACAATAATACAGCAACAGGCTGTGACTTTATTTGTGGTATTATTTCTGTCACAACCATGTGAAGCTGTATAACTTTTCTTATTATATTATATTTTCATCTACATGGAAAACATAATATAAAATAATATGAGCTGAAACAGTCAGAAATGAACAGTCATACACACTCTTTATTTTAATATCGTAACTTTTATTGACTAAAATAACAGAAATGGAGAAAATAAACTTTTATAACATGTTGAACTCTTTCCGTCCATGTGCTCTCCTCTGCCCCCGTGTGGAGGAAAACATTCATCTCTCAGGTTAGCTAAACAACAAGCTAACGTTATCTACAGCGACTGACCGGGCCTGGACTTCCAACATGGCTGCCGGAGGTGATGATGTCACCTGAACCTCGACCACGAGACAATTTAACAACAATATTTTTCTACAAACTGAACTTTAAATTAAATGTGTACAAATAC
>JAJHUR010102661.1:2110-21934 GCA_027495735.1 Lutjanus campechanus
AATTCAATACCTTCTTTGTGTGTATGTTCTGTTTTGTTGTTGAGTTGTAATACTTCATTGTATAAAAATAATGAAAATAAATTAAAGTGTACAACAACAAAGCAATAAAGAAAAACAACAAAAAACAACATGGTTGACTAAATAATTGACCAGTCATATATTAGTAACCGTAACTAGAACTGTCAAGCTTTCAATTTTATTCCATGTTGAAGGTGTGCAGGAGGCTCTGAGAAGAGACATACTCATTGTTTCACCATTCTGGACTGTGACGTCTTTTTTGTCGTCTCTCAAAGAAGTGAACTACATGAGCTCACGTGTGGTGAACGGATTAAACTCTGTCTTCATCTGCTTTAACATAAGCTGCGAACGTTAGCATGTCTGGCTAACTAACACTAGCTTACTAGCTACAGTAACTTTACCTCCAGACAAACTTGTTCGATCCCACTGCCTCTGCATTTGTTCTGTGGGGGTTTGAGGAGGACAATGTGGGCTGATGCAGAATCAAAGCGAATCAGCAACAATGCATCTCTCTCTCTGGCTCACTGTCTCAGGTCGAAGTCAAGTTAGCTTAGCTCCTGTCCTGGCTGTCATCAACGATCGCAGTGGCTGGTCTGGCTGGGTGTGTGTACACGTGTGAGTTCAGTTTCGTTTCATGCACAGGAGCTGCAGCACAGGGATGTGTGGGCTTTACAAACATACTTTCCACACTTGCAGCAGGTGTTAGAGGCCTTCTTCTGCTGGCGTACTGCACACACAGTCACCTTTTTGGGGTTCTGGAGGGCCTTGGATCCCCACTGGTGTAACTGTTTGCACCATTTGACATTTTAATTCTTATTCCTCACTGTTCAAGGCCAGTTTAATCAGATATCAATAGTTTATGATGCTGATGAAATATGCAATATGAACTAACTCAATATGTTGAACTATTTTCAAGTGGTCAGTATTTTGTGGTGATTTATCCACAACTTTATTATCAAAGCTCTGTGAGGGTAGAATAAAATCAGTATGTTGCACAACCCAAGTGTTTTTTAAAATATTTAGCTTTAATGCACATTTGTATTCCAGTCACTTATAATTGTAAGCAATATGTAATGTCATATAACATGTCATTTCAAAATATAGCAGACTAAAGTGGGTGAACATTGACAACGACTGTTGAACATGAACAGCAAGTTTAAAAAACATAAAAGACTGAGTAATTTCTAGCAATAAATATATTTTTTTAAATGTTATAAATAAATATAATATAGTCACGAATGAAAAATGTGAAATTCTAAAATTCTTAGAACAAATATTTTATATTGAGTTATTTGTCTTTATTCTTCCTCCTTTATTTATCCTTCCTTATATTTCCACATGTATTATTCTTTTACAGATTTATTCAGGCACTCCAATGACTCAGATGTGAGTCTCTGTTAAAGCCTTTAGGGGGCAGCAGAGCGCGCGGGAGAAAATCAGCCTGCCTGTATTTCCACGAAGAAGAAGAAGCTGAAAACGGAAGTAAAGTTTTCCGGTGTCCTTGTGTGACAGAGACAACTGTGGACGGACTGAGAAGATGAACAGACATATATTTGTAAGTTTATTTTACACTCAAAGTTTACATTTACCTTGTAGAATTATTATTTAATCAAGTAGGCAAATATATGGTCTGAAATTCAGCGTCGAAAAGACGATGTCCGTTACAATTAGCTTCAAACTGATAGCTAAGCTAGGGGTCAAAGCCAGGTAACGTTAGGATGCCGCCCGACGAGTTAGCATTAGCTTAGCTTCCGTGGTAGGCTCACGAACATTTTCTTATTTCTTTCTGGTTATATTTTTATGCAAATATGAGCAAATACGTTTATATAGCCTGTTATAATCGGATTCAGTATGACGTCCATGTCTTCCTGTGTATGTGTGTGGGGGATGACTTTGGTTGTCTGTTGCTGTTACCAGGCGCTCCAGCAGGTGGCGCGGCGGACCATCTCCAGCTCTGCCCGCCGGCAGGTCGACAATAAAGTCCCACAGAAACAGAAGCTGTTTCAGGTAAAACATCAGACAATAAACTGACTAAACAGACAACACGGCTGTGGTGTCAAAGTGCAGGTCTGTAATTAAACTGTCAAATTCCCCGACCCTTTTCCCGTTTTAAGAAAATATTCTTAAATATGCATTTTGCAGGTATAGTTTTTGTAATCATGACCATTACAGTGCAAAAATGCATATTTTTCCTCTTCGCTGTAGTGCTATTTATCCATACAGGTTTTTTTGGTGTGAGTTGCAGTTTTGGATATATCAGTCTTAAACATATCTGCCTTATCCCTAGTATAATGAAACTGGGTGGGTCTTGGCTTGTGGTGCTCAAAGTGCCAAAACAAAAAACTCAAGATTGTCTCTGTGCACAAGTCATGACCCAGTTAATCAAGATGATCAACATACCTTGTTGTGAGCAGTTTCATGTTAGGAATATTTTCCGCTTCTGGATTATTTTACATGATTTCTGAATAGAAACATTGCTGTTGAGTTTTTCAAATGTCTTTTCTGAGTGAGTGAGTGAGTGAGTGAGTGCCATCTAGGGCTGCCTATCATTTGGGTTTTTACAATACTGGTTCCTGAAGTGATACTTTCATTATCTTATTTGCTAACCTGCCGTTGTGATGATCTGTGGCGTTTTCATCATAGATAAAAATGGTAGGTGAATATGACACATCGCATCAGGTGTTTTATATCTCTTCCTTTAGTCACTCAGTCCAGGGATTAAGTTTTATTATGTTGTTCTTCCTGTTTGTAGTCTAAATAACTGCAATTAAAAGTTGATAAAATTAACTTAATTATTTTTATTTTACACATATCAGTGGTTTGGTCTCATGTAATATGTCATCTGCAAAGTTATTTTGTGATTTAAGTTATTTTCAGTCTGCCCTGAGTGATAGCCTGTTTGCCCAGGATGAAACCAGTGTTTAAATCCAAAGGTTCAACTTTCCAGTGACTATACCAGTAACAGCTGGACCTGCCAGAGGCGAGCAAACAATGTTAATGCACCTTGACAGAATCAGAAGAGAAAGGCAAACATTTAGGTATCAGTCTGGTCAGACAGTCTGTGAGATCACTAAAATATCTTTGAAGATCCAAACCGCTGATGGATAACAGGTATAAAACAGCCCTTTGTGTAGGGAACACAAAATCAGTAACATACAAAGTGCTGAGGTCACAAATGCAGGTTTTAAGCGGCATTGTCGTGCTGTCTGCAAAAAACTGCACATGTGGGAATATGATCTGCACTGAGGTAGTTCTCCTTTTCCACACAGTGCGTGTGGGATTCACCAAATTTTTAGCCACAAGCTGCCAGAAAATGACTAAGCCTTAGCCTCATGAATGCAAGTTATGAGAAATGTTGCTTCTTGTAGCCCCTGAAAACCCAAATAAAAGGGCTTCAAAGTTGCCTAGAAAGACTTTCCAAAGCAGAGTGAATAAATAAGAACACAAACAATCTTGAAAGGCTAAAAGCAGACGTGTTTCATGAGTTTTTCCTTTGACGAGGTCGAGTAGAAAGTACTTCCTCATTCTTTGCAAAGGACCGCTTGGACTAGGGTTGTAAATTTTGGCCATCTTTCATTTTTCCTTTATTATCATAGAAGACGAGATACAAAATGCTCGTCTTTTTCTCAGCTCATTTTTAAATATGTTCAGTCTACTAAATATACAGACACAATGTGCCGTATTTTCCCAAACAGTAATATGCTGTTATTATACATATATACTGTAATACTGTAGTATAGAATAGGAAATAAGAGATAAGAAAAAGTCGCACTGCCAAACCTTGAGAAAACCTGTAAGCTCCAGAGAAATGGTACACAAAACAAACGTTGGCTAATCAATTGAATAATCATTAACATCCCTAGTTTGGAAAGATGAAACTTTAGAATATGAGGAAGAAAAGACAAGCGAGAATAAACAATACAACAGTTTTATATACGTTGGACTTGAATTTCTGTCCCGTCATGGTGCTGTTCTCCAGACAAGAAGTGGTTTGAACTCAGTGAGTGTGTGTGTCTATAAGACCTGCAGATGTTTACACGATCATGTTGTACACATGCTGACTGGTGCATGTATTCATTTCTTCAACAGAGGTTATTCTCATGAAGCCCTGAATCCTCAGTTACTGTCACTTTAGCCCCAAAGATAAGTGGTCAGTATGTGAAAGCAATCTAACAGAGTGAAGCACTAATTATGCATGTTACACTGTATGTTTGACCTGCAGTGAATTAATAAGTACTCGCAGAGCTTCATTGTTTTATCAGTAGTCCTTTATTTATAAAACATAAATCGTAGGAACAGGTCATAGTTTCTAATGCTGCTAAATGTCATCGCTGCTGCTGCTGCTGTTCAAATGAAGGACTTATAGATGATGTAACCAGCTGCCAAAGCATCTCGTAGACTAAACAAACTAGTTTTATGGCTGGTTTGTTCCATGAAGCTGGTCGTGACCGCTGGAATATGCTTTTTATAATCTACAATGATTGAATCCAGCCTGCATGATGAATACACAGACATTTTGTAGGGTTCTTTGAAATCCATACTACTTTTCCTTTTTCTGTTTTGGTTTGTGATTTTTTTTTTAACGATGTGTGTGTGTCATCAGAAAGAGTGTCGAATTATGTGGTGCGGGCATGAAATTTCAACTATTCAGGTTGGGCAGTTTGTTTTCCAACAACACTGTGAAAAGGAAAAAGTTGAGAAAACTTTCAGGCAAAGAAAATTTCAAGGCAACGGACGGCAGTAGATTTTTGAGTTTTCAGCTCAACTCAAATTCTTAAGTTTTACCAGCTACTGAACTGACTGACTAAAGAAGAAAGACGAACCCGGTTCACAGCTCACTGCGACCAATTTTTGAAATTATTTTTAGTTTTTCTGAAGAAGAAAAGTAAATTATCTCAACTAATGATTATAAGTCAGCAAAAGTTTTTAAAGTTTATTTCAAAACTTAAGAGTTTGAGTTGGGCTCAAAACTCAAAAATCTACTGCAGTGCGTTGCCTTAAGATTTTAAGCTGTCTCAACCATTTATTTTTTCAACAGTGCAGTTGCAAAATAAAGTGACAAAAATCTTCCAAAATATTCAGCCGGTGATTGGCTCAGCCAGTCGCTGATGGTCAACATATTTGTCCGATTGCCTAACCCTAAAATCAATAATAAAATATTCAACATTTAATTAATAATAAGTTTGCTGCTTGAACACACAAGATAAGTGGATCTGATGGAGGCTACTCTCACGTAATGCTTGATCAGTAACGAGCGTAGCTTTTTAATTTTTTCCCCAAACAGAATATCGATTCCGTGCGTACAGCCATAAAGACAAACTTGCGTCTTGCGTCTGCTGATGTGGTTTCATCCTCTCAGAGTTTGTTGAAGTGCTGCCTCATGCAGAATAGTTGATCTCCTGACTGGATATTGTTCTTTCATTTGTGTTTTTGATGTTCTAAGTTCTCCATCATGTTTCTCTCCTGCAGGAGGATAATGGGATGCCAGTTCATTTAAAAGGAGGCAGCGCCGACGCGATTCTGTACAGGACAACGATGGCCCTCACCGTCCTGGGTGAGAAAATCCTTCTCTGCTCAAAAGTCTTCAGCTTCTCTTCCTGCAGAATTGTTCACTTGCAATTTCTCTAGTCAGAATGGAGCTGTCACTGCAGCTATACGTGTTGTTACCGTGTTGTTCCTTTGGCATTTAATGGCAGAGTGAGACACTTCTATGTGTTTATGTTGCCCCCATCAGGTCTGGAGGAATTGTATCTCTGGTACCAGCAGTCGAGAAGAAAAATGAGAACTGTTACCCCTTCAGAATTTTGATTTTGTCTCTGTGCATCGTTTTCCTTTCATCCCTACTGCAGCTCAGTCTAACTGTCTCGATATCAAGTCGAACTAACCAGACTTGTTTTCCTTTCAGGAACTGGATATGTCGTGTATGAACTGGTGAAGGCAGCGTTCCCTCAGAAGAAAGACTAACTCCACTGCTACAGCTGTTTACTTTCATTTTAAATATCCGGCCAGCCGCTCTATATTGTATAAAAGATGATAATCCTCCGTGTGTCCCGGGCTGCGGGTTACCTGTCGTGGTGGGATATTGTTTCATGTTCATGGGATCAATATTTATTTCTTGTACTCTCTCCGAGACCTTGAGGATCAATAAAAAAAAAAACCTCTCATGACCAAAACCTGTTGATGTGTCTTTCTCTGATCACTGTATGTGTTTATGTATGTTTTAAATACAGTAAATGCTCAGCAACACGGAAGGTCAAACTACAGAATGTATTCTGCCGTCTGTGCAACAACCAGGTTATTTATGTAACCTGGATTTATGTCATTTTAAAGTGAAAGATTTACTGAATCTGTTGTTGGGTGTTTGAAAAAGAAATGACCAGATTATAATCAATAATCCATAACTTTACTACTGTTTAGTCCAAGGAAAACAGCGTACAGCAAATTGAAGTTACACAAGTTAAGTATTTTATTTTTCTTGAGACAACAAGGCTCGTTTTCTCATAAAGGGTTTGAGAAACATAACGGCAGATTTCTCAAGATAATTTACTGCTCCGTCTGTGCTGGCAGTGCACTCCTAATTGGTAAAATTTCAAGTGCAACCATTCTTGGCTTTTGTAGAACGAACGCTTTGAATGACCTGATTAAAGGTGCTCTGTACTATTTTAAACATTAGATTATTCTTTATCACAACTCGCACATTTATGTTGAAGCAGTAGTTTTCTTCTCGTTAGTTGGAGGAGGACTCCTTTAACTTCTCCATAACTAGTGTGGCGATAGTTATGGAAAAATTGTAAATGCTGACCTATCTGTATCAGTGAAGGTTTAATTCATAATGCTAGCCCGTCTTTGCTGCTAGCCACAGTAAAGTTGATGGAGACGGAAGCGACGAAAACAATATGGTCTCACTTCTGTCTTGCCATCTTTAAAGCTGTATTTCTTTACTCATTATATTTGCAGGAAGTGCCCAGTGTTAGGGTGAGGAAGACCAACAGAAGTGGTGGTGTGTGCTTGAGCACGTCAAGCTGTTTTCAGTGAGGGACAGTCAGGAAGAGGTGATTATGCACTGAGGTGAGTTTGATGCATTAAACACAGTTATACAACTGTGAACACGATAAATTGATTTGAGAGTAGCGCGGTCATTTTCTTGGGGGACTAACTGAAGTACTAATGAGTATTATATGAGAATTACATGCCGATTTTATTTAAGTTTAATCAGTGTCCAAACTTTGTTGACATTAAGGTTGTAAATGTAGTGAAGTAGAAAGTGACATGAAATGGAAATACTCAGGTGAAGTACAAATACCTCAAATTTGTCCTGAAGTACAGTCCAGTACCTGAGGAAATGTAGTACTGCCGTTGAACCAAAATGCATTATACTGACACATGTTTCTATTATTTTGTCCACCTCATTTATATCACTGAGGGTAATCTACAGAATCACAGCTGAAGCTGGACTCAAGTGTTTCTAAAATCTTCAGTATGGACCTCTGAGTTAAGGGAGAAAATATTGAAAAGTAAAAATGGAAACACTTGTAATCTTAGCTGACCCTTAAACAAATCACAAGACTTTATTAATGAATAGATTTAAGAAATAAATTTAGCAGCTAATACATTTTTTTACACAGTAGACATTTGGTACCAAACTTTCAGTGGAATATTTTTAAATATTGATTCAAGTCAGCGTTTCATCATCTTTGTACAGATGCAGGACTGTGCACATTTCTACAAAGCAACTATCAACATTTTCTGTGTGAACGTTCAGCTTTTTGCCACTAGAGGGCGACATTTACAAAGAAATCCTCTGAGATTCTGGGACTGTCTGACAGAATTAAACCTACATTTAATTAGAGTTCTTTTTAACAACTCACTTTGTCCACATATAAATAATCACATTCTGTTATGAACTTTGCTGCTTCTGTACAAAAACCAAACATTCACAACTGGAATGTTTCATTTGGCAGGTGTGTGTGAAGTTCATACCATCGTTTGTGTCATGGGTGGGTTCTTCAGTGTTGTCTGTTTTAATTTAAGTCTGAGTGTAAGAGGAGACAGCCCCGGGCCTGTTCTGATATCAGTCCACACCCACCACGCATCATTTAACACTTTAAGTTAGCTGGATGAGCTGCAGCTACGATCATCAAAAAAAAAAAAAAAACAGAAAGAAAATCCAACAGCGATCAGCACTCAGGAATCTGCTGTGTAAGCTCACACGCTTTTCATCAGATGGTGCTGAGAACTAGAACAAGACAGAAAATAATCTCACTGCGTTGGTTTCATGGACATTTAGGTGAAGTTTAATTGATCACTAGCAGAGCCGGTCAGAGACGTGAGCGGCTCTCGGCCACCAGTGGGCGCCTGTCATAATCTAACCATGCCAAGTAATGCTATCGCAAACTTTGATGCACTTGAATGTTGGAGCACAACAACAAATTTTTGTGGTTTAGGGGCATGACGGGTGTCGAGCCATGCTGCTATTGATGATAACAGTTACATGGAAAAACTTAATATTGATGTGTTATTTTACGCACATTTTAGACAGTTTTGGTCACAGAGTCTCCCTCCACCTCCCTAAACTCATATTTCAAGTGTAATTCATTTGCCAAATAGAGACAAAACTCAAAGATGAATTTGACTGGTAGCATTTTTCCTCCCCCAGTTTTCACTTGATCTTGCAAGAATATTGTCATCATGAATTCTTTTGGCCACGATAATCAATCTCAACTTATATTGTGACAGCCGCAGACAATTGAAAAAAAAATATGGGACACTTTTAAAAATTTGGAAACATTTAGCCATGAAATATTCTACGAAATAAATGTCACGGTTGCCGTAGTAAATTTAGGAATGCTTATATAAATGCTCAATTTTGACTTGATCAGATTTCGGGGAAAGATACACTCAAATCTGGCATTTTGACGTGCTTTAAAACCTTTTAGATTACGACGCTGCCACAAGGATTCCCAGGATTACTAAAGAAAACTAACAATTTTGTGGTCGCTTTTGCAAATAAATTTCAGGGCACTAATAAATTGCAAGATGAAAAAGCAATATTAGGGGCACAGTGCCAAATTTGGGAACAACTCGTTACAACTCGTTCAGCTATGACTAATAACAGATTTGGGGGATGCTACACCTGAATTTGGCATTTTGGCATGCTTTAAAAAAACAACAACAAATAGATAGACTAAATAGAACAACTAACCACTTTTGGGGTCGTTTTTACAAAGAATTTTGTGACACTGACACAAATTGTGTGATTAATAAGATCACAAAGGAATATTTGGGACACAGTACCAAATTAAGGAGCACATTAACAGTTGTTCTTTTGTGATGAGATTTTTGTGGTGTTCTGTACCAAATTTGGGGCTTTATGTGGCACAACTGTTGAGTGCGATACCATGATTGGGACTTTGGGGGCACTGTAACCAGTTTATTGATCATAACGGCACACTTTTGGGGCCCTATAAGAAATTTTGAACCATGACTGATAACAGTTTTTGGGGTTCTGTACTAAATATGGTTCATTTTAATGTGCTAGATTTTGGAGATCCTTTGCCAAAATCTGGGGATTTGGTTCTACAGTTTGGCTCTACAAGTTTAGGTACCATAACAAATAACGAAATTTGGGGTTTTGGGGGAACTTTTACAAGTTTACATACTATAATAAGTAACAAAATTTGGGAATTTGAGGTAACTTTAACAAGTTTATAGGTTTTGTAACAGCTAACAGAATTAGGGGATTTGGGTGAACTAACAGTTCCTGTGATTCTGAAGAGAGAGTTGTGGAAGCTGAATATCAGATTTGGGGCATTTCCTACAAATCTGGACACTGACCTTGGACAGAGTTGGGGATCATTACGATTTTGGTACTAAAACCAGGGAGTGAATCTCCTAATTGTAGCATCCTTTACTTTTGCATTGTCTCTCTCTGTGTAACTCTGTACAGAATGGGTGTTGTTAAAGTCTTGCACATGATTCATTTTTATTGAGTGGTTCTAATTGTCATAAATTAAGGTTCTGGGCGACTGTTGCTTCTTTATCAGATCCTGCTGAGGAACCCAGAAACTTCTGTTCCGTCCCTGAAAACTGGAATGATGCATTAAAAAGGGAAAAGACTGACTTGGGGTTTAGTTTACTAGACTGTGTAATATTTTCCCATTGATTCACGAAATGAAAAAGGGGCTAAAAACCCTGTGTCAGTGATCCCCCCTCTTCCCGAAAAGCAGATCTGCGCTGCTGTCTCCTTGCGGCCGAGACGCACAGAAGCCCTCCATCACCGGAAAGGAATGCAGAAAACTATGTAAAAGTTTCCGAGTGTGTGTGTTCGTCCCTGTGCGTGCGTGTGTGTGTGTGTGAGAGAGAGAGGTTACACATCATTTTTTGGCCCGGCTGGATGTCGTAAGAGCTCTCGGCGGGGCAGGCAGAGCTGGGAGCAGCCCCCCTGTTAAGTAGCAGATTGTGTGGAGAGTCTTCCCACTTGGAAAGAGGCTCGCCGACGCGTCTGGGAACCAAAAACCCGCGGAGCTCTCTGACTTCAACACCGGACCACCTCACTCTCCCTTTCTTCAGGTTGGGGGTCTACAAACAGAGATTTAAACCTTTTTTTAATTTTTAATTTCTTGAATCAAACCAAAGAAATTCGGCACTCTCCTCTATAGGTCAGTCCTGCATGAGTTTTGATTTTTTCAGGTATGATTTCAGGTGATAAGATGACACATAGATTATAGATTTTCCTGCATTTTAAAAGCTGTGGTATTTGCAGCCTTTATTAGCTTTAATATTACAGTTACCAACATTTTAAATCGGGATATTTCGAGAAACGCGTGGATTATTGCTTGGCATTGTGGTGCGTAATTGCGCATGGCGCCGGGATTTGATGCTCGCTTATTCTGAATTGTGGAAAGAATTTCTCTCCGTTATCGTGGGTATATCTCATCAGCAGATATATTAGATTATTTAATGGGCCGTGTCAGTGTAATTGCAGCAGAACTCAAGCTGCTTTAGAAGGTGAAGATCTTAATCTAATGCAGAAATCTGCCTTTGTGCACCTTTTAAAAAAAATTCTAACATTTTCCATAATATTAATTCGGATTTATTGACTGTGTAAAGCTGTTAAGTTGTGCCCTTTTGGAGTTTATACCTTTATTCATATAAAGTCTGTCGTGTAATATTTTTGAGCATTTTTACGAGCGCACGGATCGTGGAAGTATGACTTCTGTTAAATATTCCCGCCACGAAAGCTGCATTTTCTGGTGGCTTTTGCACAACGAATTGACACTAGATGTAGATTGAAATTATAGTATTTTTACACGAGGCAGGCTGTGGAGGACTGACGTTCAAATTCGGGGTGCGTAAAAGTTTCGTGAAGCCCTGAGGCTGCTGCGGGGCTGCTGTTTAAAGGTCTAACCGCCTCCTCCGTTCCTCTCGTCGCAGCTTCATTCATGTGCTGCTGAGCCAGAGGAGCTGAAGATGAAGATCAGGCTGTCTCTGGCGGCAGCTGCCCTCCTGGCAGTGCTGCTGTCGACCTCTCAGGCCCAGACGCCAGGTAAAGCCTCCTCCTCCTCCTCCTCCTCCTCTCCTCTGTGATCCAACACATCTGACTTCAACTCCTCTCACCTCTCTGCCTTTTTTTCTGACTGATGTGTAGCTGCATATTTAGCCTGAATAAAAAAATCACACAGAGAAAGAAAATGTGTTTGTGAATTGATTTGTTTGAACTGATTTTGCCTTTTCAGCCTTTTCAGTTTAACCTTTGATTGATGTTTTTTTCACTCCAATAATTCCAGTTTTCTTCAGGAATTCGCAAGATTTCCTCTTCAAGAGAAAAAAAAACTGTCTCAGCTTCAAATATCTGGTTTGAATTTATGGATAGAAGTCATTTTTTTCCCTACCAAACCAGTAGCACTTCTGAAGTGGTTTTAGCCATGGATGTAACTTGCCTAGAGCAGTGACGCAGCTGAGAAAATGCAATAAAATATGCCCTCCAGTTGATGGTAAGACAACCGCAATGAAGAAAAATCTGTTACACTGTCAAAAGTGTAATTAATTAAATTTTCCGACGGTCTGATGCTTTTTTATGCCATCGATTTGCGCCTATTAGTCTTGAAAGACAGTAATCTGTCTTAAAAAGTGCAAAAAGAAAGAAAAAGCATGTAATTCAGCGTCTCCTGCCTCCAATATGAGGCTGTACAGATGAAATAAATGTGCGCCTGTAGGTTAAGCGAGGCATCTCCCCTTAGACAGATGTAGTTCGATCTTTTTTGCACCAGGAGGGGCCCTTGCTCAAAATCTACTATCTTATTACTGTAGCTTACATTTTCTCCAGTTTCAAAAAAGAAAAAAAGTCAGACGGCACGTGGCCAAGTTTCCTCCCTACGTCCTTTCTCCTGGTGGAACGGAAAGACAAAATATGAGTTTCACATTATTTTCCAGAGGTTTTAGAGGTTAGGAGAGGAGAAAATCTGCTCCTCTGTGCCTCTGGATTTTCTCTCAGAATAAAAAAAAAAGAGGAGAGAGCGCAGTAAAAAAAAACTCATCAAATCAGCAGCAGGAGGAGGAGAATCTTTCTTTGCTCTCCTTCCAGGAGAATTTCTGACCTCCTGTGACCCCCTTAAAATGTCCCAGCGGGGGCCCTCGCTGCCTCTCCAGAAGTCATCGTAATAGGGTCGTATATATTCTGCCGTGTGGAATAGTTTGACACGTCAGGGCCGGAGTTTAAAGGCTCCAACACCTTGAAGAGAAAAGTGTCCGAACAGGAAGGCCTCTGCTCTAAACTGTCACATTTCAGGTGAAAAATTACAAAATAAAAGCAGTTTAGAGCAGATGCCCTGGATGCCGAAAGCTTCAAAGAAAAGCTGGATGTGAGTGTGGATGGTGTGTGTGTGTGTGTGTGTAAGAGTGTGTCCCTCTGGAGTTTTTTTTTGGGGGGATAGTTTTTGGCCCTTTTGGAAACAGAAGCAGCAGCCCGCGGCCCTTGAATTGGCTCACCAGGTTGGTGGTTCCTCCATTTTTGACGTCCTGTCACCCTCCCGGTCAAGTCTCGACCAGGTCAGCCGACCCTGAGTCTTGGCTTTACGACAATATTTTTCAATGATATTCTTCACTCCCACACTAACAGATAAACTGGTTGGTGGTCTAGAAAAAAGGGCGTAGATACCGTAATCTTTAAACTGTAGCTAGATTAAATGTTGTAGAATAATTTTACCTACTCTCGGGCTTCGTTGTGTCTTTCTGCAGTACTTCAGGAGAGTCTGTCCAGCTGTAAAGTTTCATAAAATAAGCACAAACTCTGGAGCTCAGATTACTGTAGGTTAACGTTCCTCCAGCATGAGACGATTAAGAACCAGACGCAGTGTTTCCACCTGTTTGAAGAAGGACATGAAGAAGTTAGATCATGTTTAAGCAAGTGAAAAGTTTTGGAAATTAGTGTTCAGTCGGGGGGTTTGGCAAACTCTGTCGATACATGTCAAGATATGAATGCAGTTTGTGAAACAGCATTGAAATGTTTTCTCGATATTTTTCATCAAACACAGGACTTTCACCGGACTTTTGTTCCTGTATGAGGCTAATAGTCTGTGTAGATTATTTTAACGTAAAGTAGTTTTGGTTCTCAATCCTCTCTAAAATCTTAAGATCTTTATTTTGAAAGTCTAACTTGACATTGTATGTTGATTTTCATGGAATGAGAATGACGTGCCACGAAAAAAATGGGACACTTTGTGTCCTTGCTCCCAAATCTAATAGATCAAATTTTGCGTGATACTACCAGTACTAAATCTTGTTTTGAGTATTGATACGAGCATCAATGGGATCAATACCAGTAAGAAAATCACTATTTTATGATCAAAGAGTAGATAAGCTGTTTTTTTAGAGGGAATGAAATTATATCCTAGTCTTTTAATGATGAATCATTACACATTCCTGATCCCTACATGAGAGCAAATTAAGTCCTTTCAATAAAAAGTGTCAATATCGATTAGCATCAGTTTATTGATACATATGAATTGGTTTCAGTTCTTGTTTTCTGCAGTATCAATACACTGGTACCAGCTTCACTTTCTTGATCTCTCTGATGAGTCGACACTATTAACTTTATTACTTTACTTAATTTCCAAGATTAGTTAATTTAGTTTAATTTTTAGAGGCCTGATCTGACAAGAAAAAAACAAACAAATGTCGTGTTATAGCCTCGTTATATTTATCTTCTCAAGTTTTCCCCATGGGATCAGAAATGGTACTGACTATCGGTATTTTTCAAAGTTAGAAACTCCAATATCGGGACAGCACTAGTATTGATCGGTCTGCTGGGACTCTTCTTTCCAGCGTCAACTTGACCGCCATTTTTTTTTTAAACCCGGGATGATTAAGTCATATTCATTCATTTCAGGCCATAGAAAAACAGCAATCGTATCACATGATACTTGCTTAGTAGTAGATAGCTGTTAAAAACTAATAATATGTTTATTTTTAATGCACTGGTATCAGATCGGTACTCGGTATCAGCTGAAATAGAAAGTTCGGGTATCGGAGGTTAATGGTCAGAACGTTAAACCCCTCAGCCCCCCACTGAACTAAATTACTGTCTTCTTCATGTTAATCCTTTCTTGGTGGAAAAACAGATTTTTGCTGGATAGAAGTAGCCAGATGGTTCAGATAATCTTGTTGTTAAGCTATGTTGTTTAATTTTAGATCTTTGAATTATTTTATATTTATTTTAAGTTCTTATTAAGATTAAATCTGGAATTCAAGCGAGTCCTAACCAGTTAGGCAGCACAGAAAAGTAAGTGCGTTATAATAAGCTAGATTTTACAGTAGGAGGCATTTTAATTGTTGTAGTTTATGAAGTTGTTCTCCACCCCAACCTGAAGAATATCATTTTAAAATATTTACAAAAAATAACCCGTGGTCCCTCGTGTACATGGAAACTTTTTGTCCGTTCCTCCAAGTTGTTGTAAACAACTTTTCATGTACATGTGCATGATTCCCTCATGTCAGTGGTCACGAGTTTAACTTTAATCTTTGTGCACTTTTATCTTTTTGTTTGTTGGTTAATGTCACAAAGACCAGCGGTTCTTAAATTAAAGCCCAGATCCTAAAAGGATTCTTGGAGTTTCTGTCAAAAGCAGAGAAAAGATTGTCTGATTTTATTTTTTTTTAAATTTGGCGTCTGGAGATGAAGTAGTTTAAGAACCTCTGGTCCAGATTTTTGGGAAACGAACGAGCAGAAAAAAAGACGTACACGTGTCCTCACTGGCATCGTGTATTCTTTTGTGAGGTTTACAATGGAGACGATGAAAGTGATCAATCAGATCTTTATCCATTGTATAATCAATATCGCAGAGTTTCATCAGACTTGTGTGTTTTTGTTTGTCAATTCAACATCATGAGTTGGACCGACCGGTCCGGTCCATGTTGTAGGGGGTGAAACTTTTTATTTTTATTTGAAGTAGCTGGTGATTTCCAGAATTAAGACAAACAAACAAAAAAACTTCTTCCATTTCATCACCAGCAAGAGATTTTTTAGATGCAAGCCACAAAAAAACATGTTGATTATCTGTTAAACTGACATGTATGGAAGCAACAAGAGGTCATAACCATTTCAGCATGTAAGAAAATACATCCCTACTTTTAAGTTTTACTTTTAAATGTGATCCATCTGAATTTATGTGCTTTGAATCCCCTCTTTAAATTTTTAAAATGACTAAATAAATTGTCCAATGTTTTAAAAACTGTTATTAAGTTGCTCAGATTGAACTTTTGATCTTTTTAACTTAAATTGATTTTATGGATCTGTCGAATCTGAACATCTTGAAATTATTTTAAAAAATGGGCATTTTGAAATTTTCCTCCGGCTTCAAAAAAGTTCAACTCAAAATTTAAATTCCTTCCAAATTGTTTCATTGAAAATTCAAAGCTCATTATTTCAAATAGATAGTTTCAAAATATGTTTGTGCCATAAATGTATTTATGTTTGAACTTTTTAAGAAACTGAGAAGAAAAAATAAACTCAAAATGTAAACAGAATTAAATTGTCCAACATTTTAAAAACAACCATGAAGTTGCTCATATTGAAGTCGTCAGTTTGGGGTCTTTTTGACTTAACGTGAAGTTTTAGATCTGAAAATGACTGATCTGAATTTCCCCCCATGCTTTTTGAAGCATAATGAAGTTTTGAGAGCTCAAAACTTTAAATTCCTTTCTGGAAAAATCAAAGCTCATCAATTTGGACAGATGGATTAATTCAGCTATAAATTCAGTCGTATTTACTCGTAGGTAGTTTTTACAACTAGGTATATAATCATTAGAGTTTTGTGCAGAAAAAAAACTTGACCTCTTTGTGGTATCAGAATTTAAACAGAAAATTCCATCGTCCAATATTTTAAAAACTACTATTAAATTGCCCAGATTGAAGTAATCGTTAATTTTTTTAAATTTTCTTTTACTTAATTGGAACTTTTGACAAGTTGACAATGACCTGTTGAATTTGAGCATCTTGAAACAATTTTTTAAAGAACATTGGACACTTTAATTTTTTCCCCGCTGGCTTTATGAGGCCGGAAAAGACTTTTGAAAGCTCGAAACTTGAAAATTCTCCTGGAAAATTCAAAGTACATCAATTCCGACAGGTGGTGATAAAACATTTCGGTGCTATAAATTCAGTGATATTTTTTATTACTAGGTATATAGTTGGTTATAAACCTCATATTGGCCTCTTTTTTTTTGCTTCCGTAAACTTGGTCACAGCCAAAATTGATGAAAGTTTTCATCTTCCCGCCCTGTTTGTGTCTCCTTGTTGAATGTTCTAAACTGTAGGAAGGTAATGTTGTGTTGTTTCGTCGTGTTTGTTGTCTCAGTGTGTTTTTGCTTGAGTTGTTGACTGTGGCTTCTCGCCACTCGAGCTCAAACGGCGGTCATTTTTTTTCTTTCCAAAATGGCTTCCCCTCACATCTGTGGTTTGGTTTGTCTTGTGTTGTTTTGCTCCAACAGTGAACTTGTCAGACTTCACCCTGGAAGTGTTGACTGTTGGGAAAATCCTTTTTTACATTTCACACTACAATACATTCACCTCCTAAAGCTGCAGGATTAACCATATTTACCTTTTTCTCTTCACAGTCGCCCCTCCGTCAGATTTGAGGTTTAAGATTTTAAATGAGAGATCAGTGCAGATGAGCTGGAGCAGACCACAGAGGAGGATAGAGGGCTACAGAATACAAGTGACCTCAGAAACAGGTGGGTGCTCATTTACACCTGCGAGTTATGTCCTGCGGAGCATGAAACATTACAACTGTCATAAACTCTCACAAACATCAATCTGCCCGGCAAGACTCAACACTCCCTGCAATTATCAGGAGATTTCTGCAGACATGTGTTTGGCTCCGGGAGCTTTAATGATGAAAAAAGGGGGAAAAAAGAAAAACATTATCACTGCCATGGAAAATTATCTGCATTAGTTTAGCTCAGGAGTGTATATGTCATCCGTCAGAGTTAATTAAACACCTGAGATGGTTTTGAAAAAGACAGCTAACCAAATGTTTCCACATACTTTTGCTCCAAACTTTGTGCCACCAGTTTGGGGGGAAAAAAAAGACCTGTTTCACCTGGACAAGACCCCCCAGGCACAGAGCCAGGAGCTGGTCGTAACCTCAAACTTGGCCTAGTTATTACCACTTATAAAGTATTTAAGTACTAGGGTTGCAAATTGCAAGCCCCTTAATCAATCAATAGGTAAAAATGAACAATCCTCATACTTTCAAAATCTTAAAAACTTTGCATTTACCAAACAGCTCACCAATCAAAGTTTTATTTCCACAAAAAGGTGCTAACTAGAACATATAGGCTTTTTCAGCATGGCTCCACAGGAGAACCATTTTTGGTTCTTGCTATAACTTTTTTTATAAATGTTCACTTGGAACCCTTTCAAAGAGTTCTAACTAGAACCCAACATAAAGGGTTATACCTAAAACCATCTGTGACAGGTTCCACCTAGAGGCTTTTGATTTTGTCCTCTTTCCTCGCCCTTTGTGCTTCTACCATGGATCAGCAGGCCGCGTGATTAAATAGTTTCTTTTCTCTTCGCCTTTATGATCGCGAGTCTGCACAGAGTCTTTTATTTTGAAAATCAACCGGATTCTCCCTGCCTTTTCTGTATTTGACTTCCTGCCGATTCGATCCGCTCTGCGTTAATTTGCGCGGCAACCGTCAAAAATAGACTTGGCGCGAATTTGAAGCGGAGCGGAGAGCCGCGGCTGGGACGTGTGGAAACTCAAGCGTTCTCCAGACTGGCCGCGGATCGCTCCGACTGCCGCGGCACGGCGCTAACGCGACGCAGCCGTGCCTGGTGGAAATTGCGGGTTTGTTACTGTTAGCTAACGTAACTAGCTTGCTAACTGTAAGAACTAACGTTAGCTGGCATATTAATTTTCAATAACTGCCAGGTGTAACTGTTGCGTGCCACTGGCTAACTGACAGAGCTAACAGGTTCCATATTACATTCAGTAACTGCCATATGCAACCGTCACCTTTTTGAAATATAACTGTTACTTACAGTTAGCTAACTTAACCAGCTAACTAACAGAACTAATGTTAGTTTGCGTATTAATTTTTAAATAACTACCTTATGTAACTGTTGGTTTTAAAAAATGCCACTGTTACTTAACTAGCTAACTGAAAGAACTAACATTAGCTTGCATATTAACTTTCCATAACTGTCGGTTGTACCTGATAGGTACTGTTAGCTAACTAAACTAGGTGACTGAACTAATGTTAGCTTGGATATTTACCTTCAATAACTAGCTTGCCGACAGAACCAATGTTAGCTTCCGTGCTGACATTCATTCACCGTTTGGTTTAACTGTATAACTGTTACCTAGCTAACGTAACTGGTTAACTGACAGAAGTGATGTTTGCTTGCCAATATATGACCCATTTGTATTCAAGAGTAAAAGAGACCTGACACTTCTGACATCAAAACACTGTTTAATAATAATACTCCAACATGTAACTCTCCTAAAATCACACACTGGTGTTTTTACATGTCTGTTTTTGTACAGATAAAAGAAAAAAGATTAAATAGTGAGCATTAGGTGTTGACTTTGCCTTCAAACCATAAAAGTATCAGTATAACAATTTAATTGAAAATGAATTTCATTTAAAGTTACAGAGTACAAGTGAAGGCTTAAGGTGTTATTTAATATATTTATATAAATTTAATGGATCTTTTCACAGAACAATCCTGTAAACTGTAGAATAGGCATAAATATTCCTTAAATTGTAGAATTAACACATGAATAAATCCCTTTAAAAACCTATTGACTTTTTGAAGCAAAGGTATTTTTAAGGAACTGGACATTTAAGGGTTAAAATGATGTGTTTTGATTCATAGTAATGCGGAAAGTTTTCATTAAATTGAATCATACTGTTGTTGTGTGTTTACACGGCTCTTCCAGTCCTCAGGTCAACAGTCGGAATCAGGTTTTTCATGAAGCGCTGTTCTGTTTTGACTCTTGGAGAAATGAAGTAATGCAATAGTTTCCTAATGGCTTCCCTCTGACTCTGTGCATTCCTGCAGAAGAACCAACAAAAGAATTTGCTCTGGCTGCATCTGCGACTGAGACCCTCATCTCAGACCTGAGACCAGATGTGGATTATGTCGTAACGATATCTGCGTACGCCGGATCAGAGGAGAGTGTGCCCATCTCCGGCCAGATCACAAGTGAGTCCCTGTGTGTGTGTGTGTGTGTGTGTGTCTCTGTAAATAAGCACCAGACATCGAACAAAATGCTAATAAAGTTTGTCTGCAGCTGGTCT
>JAJHUR010102664.1:0-24513 GCA_027495735.1 Lutjanus campechanus
CGTCAGGTCGCCGCCCACCATGTGTCTTGGATCTGTCCGAGGTTTCTGCCTGTTAAAAGGAAGTTTTTCCTCGCCACTGTCGCCAAAGTGCTTGCTCATGTGGGGATTGTTTCAATTGTCGGATGTAAATATGATTATAGAGTGTGGTCTAGACCTACTCTATATGTAAAGTGTCTTGAGACAACTTTGTTGTGAATTGGCGCTATATAAATAAAATTTGATTTGATTTGATTTGATGAAGTGAATTTATTATCAGATTCTGGCTCAGTTTTGGGTGATATACCATATCTCTGACCGACTGGCAACAGCAGCTGAGGCGCTATAGAGAGAACAGTCATGGGTAATTCAAATCTGTGGTTCATGCCTATGGATTAGGGCTTGGCAATATATTGATATTAAATCAATATTATGATAAGAGGCTAGTCATGGTTTTAGATTTTCAGTATCATTATATGGTGATGTGTCATAAGTGTCTTTTCCTGGTTGCATTGCAGTAAAGTGATGAAACATTTTGATCTTACAGACTGTTCTAACTGTTCTGTTGTTTTGTATCATATCATATCATATCATATCATATCATATCATATCATATCATATCATAACCTATTGTATCATATCATAACATAATGTATTGTATCATACCATATATCCATATTACTGATAATTATTTATCAGAAATCTCAATATAATATTTTTGTATAAACTAAACGCTTTGAATTTTAGAGACTCAAAACTGTATATATATATATATATATATATATATATTAGGGCTGTCAGTTTAACACGTTAATTAGATTAATTAATTATGCTGTAATTAATTAATTAACGTGCTATAAAAATTAACGCAATTAATCATGAGTGGCAAGTCAATGCGCAAGCATTTTAAATTTGGCCCATTGAGTGACCCGTAGGCTGCAGTGGCACGTCACGTCTTACCTGCGCCACTAGTCAAAAGCAGGGTGACAACAGACATGGACGCGACACAGGAGAGCGAGGCAAGCTTACTTGGACCTTTGAACGGCAAGTTTATTTATAAAAAGAACAAAGACGGGACTATTAACAAGAACGCAGTGATTTGTACCTTGTGTAAAAAAGAATTTTCCTATCACCGAAGCAGCTCCAGCCTGAATTATCATTTAAACGCTAAACATGTCCGGACAAGTTCCACTGTTAAAGTTGCTGCTAGTGCTGCTAGTGCTGCTAGTGCTACCGTGAGCTCACTCCGCCAACCCACGCTTGCTGAGTTAGGAAAACGAATGAGCAAAGCCACGACAGAAAAACTGACAAACTCAATCGCAAAGTAGGTTGCTGCTGATTGCAGGCCAATTTCAATCGTGGAAGACGAAGGCCTAAAGGAGGCGTTTCAGATAGCGTCATCTGACTCTAATTTCCAGCTACCGTCGAGAACTACGGTGATGAAAAGAATTCACCAGCTGTACAGTGATGAGAGGACCGCAAATTCTTTATTTGGGGACCTTTAGCAGATATGAAATTAAAATGCGATTAATTAGATTAATTAATTACAAATCCTGTAATTAATTAGATTAATTTTTTTTAATCGCCTGACAGCACTAATATATATATATATATATATATATACATATATATACATATATGTGTGTATGTATACATACATATACATATAAAATAAATTCATTGAAATTAAAGTAAAATTTTAATATTATTAATTAAAAAATATAATTTTAGGCAAATCAGGTTTGCAGCTCACTATGACCAATTCCTCTTAATTTCTAAAACTCACAGATTACCTAAAGAAGAAAAGTAACTTATCTAAAGATTTGAGGTCAGCAAAACTTTTTAATGTTTATTTCAAAACTTTTTGAGTTTGAGTTTGGCTCAAAACTCAAAACTCTATTGTAGTGCGTTACTCTGAAATTTTAAGTTGTCTCATCTATTTTCTTTTTTCTTTCTTTTTTTTTATTTTTTTTTTTACCTTGCAGGTATAGACTGATTAAAATAATCCAGCCCCATCATCACTTATTGCACAGTAGATGTTGGTGGTGGTGTGTCTGCAAAGACCCTACCCTTCACCTTTTGCTGGTTTCAGGACGTTTTAGGACATCAGTCCTTGTGCAGTGGTGTGTAGCCCTCAGCCAATAGGAGCACACAAATCATGAGGTTGTGACTCCATAAAGAGGTAGTGACCAGGTCGCTGTCTTCATCGTTCTCATCTGCTCTCTGTCTGGGTCATGGATGTATAAGGAGCTGCAGTGTTTGTGCCTCTTTGATCAATGAGCTACATACACACACACTAACCACTGTGACACAGTCAGAAAATAACATTCATTCATTCATTCATCCTCGTGGAAGCATGAATATCCACAGAAAATTTCATGGACATTTAGTTACTGATGTCACCATGAATGGAGCCTTGATCAAGTTTATTTATTTATTTATTTAACCAAGTGTTACATGTCTTGATTGTGGTGTTAAAAAGAAGGTCAAGCAGTTAGTAGAATCAAAGGGCTACCCTCTCTGGCACAATGAGTATTCTATAAAAGTCATGATATTTCTTGAGATGCTTTACACTATATTATGCAAACATGAGAGAAATGCTGTTCAGAGGAGGCAGCCTGGTCTCACAAGAAAATGACTGTATGGGTTGTCTGTACAAGCAACTTATTATGACCCATTTAGATTCATTCATATCAGTGGTGACCTCTAGTGGCTGTAGTAATTCTGACAGGAGAAAAGGAGATGAAAATGAAACGGTAAAAAGCTGATACCTGAAAAAACAAACCGTGACACAGAAGAGAAACTACATTTAAAACCATTTAGTTAGAGGCTAAAGTAGTACTGAGAACTGAACACAAAGACACTTTGTGACAAAAACACTTTTTTTCTCTCTGCTCACCTGCACATACATGAGAAAAGTCAACACTTGCTTGTTAGAGGAGGAGAAAGATGGAGCACCACTGGTTGGCCTTGGTGGACAAGACATCGCTGCAACCCACTGGGAGTGATTCCAGAGTGCTTTGGCCCCACTCCAAATGAGTCCATCGTGGGTGCGATTCAGCACAGCTCAGTGCAATAAAACTGGTTATGAAAATGCAAATCAGAGTAGCACAGTGTGACTCAGTGTGGAAAAAAAAAAAATCCAAAGGAAAAGCACCAATAGTATCCTCCCTAGAGTTTGGTAGAGAGTTCAAAGTACACATCTATCATGCAAACATGTATACTCATGTCACATAACATTAGAAAGCTGAGATTCTTGTGTTTTGATCAAATCATCATTTGCAGATACAATCACAACAGCAGCTACAGTCAGCGCCACAAACAATTGATTACAAAACTGATGCAACTCACCACTGAAGACTCCCAGTATGAACTGCAAAAGCAAGCATGCAGCCATAAACCTCCACTTACATCCCTGTGTGTCCGAAGTTTTCATGTGGATAGAGGCAGTGTCTTGGTTTCAAGATGGTTTCTGCTTTCCGAAATTTTGATTGACACCTCACATGAGCCATAAGGGCTTCCATGTCCAAAAAATATTCAGAAAGAAATGAAAATCATTCTAATTCAGTGTGTTCAAACTTCTATCACTCAATACCAGGAGCACTTACAGTGATTCTGACTGCAGAGGAAAAAACTTCAGAGTGTTACCTTTCAAAGGAGATCAGATCTATGCATGTACCAATTGGTTAAAGAATGGCTTTGAATTTACTGTGGCATAGGCATTTTATGCTACCTGTACAGGAGTGTAGAAGGGATAAGGAGAGAGAAAATCTGTGTCAGGAGGGGGCTGGATGGATGGATGGATGGGTCAAACAAAGAGACAAAGAGAGACAGGTCCAGGTCCCATGTAAAACCAAAAGTCACTGTTGACATATTTAAAGTTCTTAGTTACTTATTGTACTTTACATCACTTCAGTCATGTGACATACAAAAAATACTCATGCTTACTTATACTACTATACTTAACCCAAACCACAATTTCTTCCCAAACCTAACCAAGTAGTTCAGCAGGCCTAAACCTGACCAAACTGCTGCCACAGGTCTTACATCATGCACTTAAGGTCCAGTACGCCTGCAACTGGTACTTTCCAGTCATATCTGGTCATATGTGTCATTTTAGGAGAGACATTACCAATCAACTCATTCTGTCATTTAGGTATGAAGATGTGTTGGCAGGGCAACATCAAGCATTAAAGTGCATTTAAAACATAACGTTTTGTTGTCACATACTTTTAAAGGTGTTCAGAAGACCCTCAAAACAAGTGATTCAGTGACAAACTGTGCACCCCCTAGTGGAAGTAGTAAGCAGGACAGGAGAAGAATAAAGAGCAAGACAGATCACAATGGGAGGAGGTGGGCTGGATGGATGGCTCAAACAGGCACAGGACTTTCATCCAGGTGACCAGCGTTTAAGTCCTGTGTGGAACTTGCCTCCCATTTGTAACTGGTATTAAAATGCCACCTGTATCCAGATATGTTATCCAGATAAGGAAAAATGCATGTTAATGCAAGGTGTAAATGCTTCATGATCTGCCAGAGCACATCTGGAGTTAGTCTGGCTTGCATTGTGTTCAGATCTTAGGAAGGTGTAAACACAATCCAGACAGCAGTCTGGATAACATATCCAGATACAGATCACATTCAGTACCACTCACTTACCTCAGGTGTAAATAGGATGAAAAAGTAAACACAGAATTATTTAAAGTTTTCACTGATGTCACTTCTGTCATGTGTCATAGATAACGTAGTTATTTTAACCCAAACTGCAATCAAGTAGTTTTTTGTGCCTAAACCTAACCAAACTGTGGCCATTTTACAATGTAAACTACATGTGTCATCTGAGCTGTTGTCATGCGAGTGACGTCACTTCTGTCACGTGACATACTTAACATAATGTAGTCATTTTAACCCAAACCACAATCCTTTCCTAATCCTAACCAAGTAGTTTTTGTGCCCAATGTAATGAAACTGCAACCATTTTACAACATAAGCTATGTGTCATGTGAGTTATTGTCATGCAAGTGACATCACTTCTGCCATATGATATACGAAGTGTAATGTAGATATTTTAACCCAAACCACGATCTTTTCCTAAGTAGTTTTTGTGCCCAAATCTTACCAAGCTGTGACCTTTTACAACGTAAACCACATGTGTAATATCACTTGACTTAAGTAACGTAGTTAATGTCCGGTAAGCCTGCCACTAACGGTGACTTTTTTCTTTTTCCCTCCCATTTACACTCACATGTTTATGTGTTGGAGCACCTCTCACTGTTGTCACACCACATGCTTCCGGCACAGCATGAAGGTAATCAAAAGACAGACTGATACTTCAGCAAAACAAAACAACAACGGAAAAAAAAAAAAAGCGAGGAAGTGCCCTTTATGTTATGGGGAAAACAAAGATGTTTTGAGTACAAATAGTTGATTTTATAATCTGGAGACCACATATGGAGCGTGGCCTACATATAAAATACCAGCAGACCAGTGGAGCAGGTCTCCTTACACTGTGGAGATGTTTCTAATCTCAGCTGCTGTAATGTCACATGTACTGTACACTGTTGTAACTCTTCTGTGACACTGCGGGGTATCAAATACTTGGGTCATGTGGTGTCAGATACAGTAGACTCACGGCACATGACATAATTCAGTAGTATCCTCTCCTGCGGCACCACGGCTCTGTGGTAAATGAATGTGGAGTGAATGGAGCACACAGCATACATACATGTGGAACATTTATCTGCTTTCACCCTTCACTCATCAAACATTAGCCAAGCAAAGCTTTTCTTTGACGTACAATAGTCATATGAGCTGTCTGCTGTTGTTGGAGCTGGTGTATTTTTCCAGCTTCAGTTTAGGGCTGCACTTATCCAAATGAATACTTTAAAACAGGATAAAGAATGTTATTTAAAACTGTGAAGTCTAAGTGCTGTTTCCTCCTCTGTCACACCATGTCTGCTCCTTTGGTCGCTAAAAATAGTTCCATCTTAGGAAAAACATCTCCTTAGGTTTAAAAATAGTGATTAAATAGGTAAAGTGAGCTGAGATATCTGCTTGACATCTACAGTATGTGTCCTCATTCAAACCTGTTGCCATACAAAATGATGTAACAGGACAACTGTGCGAGGTTAAGGTACGGTTAAATTAAAACCACTCGATTAAAGAGCAACTCCGCACTAAATCTTGTATGGAGGAAGCACATTGGTCTATATGGACTACATCTGACTAAGGTAGGACGTGCTCTGGTGCACAGAGTGTCACTGGATGGCAGCAGAATGAGGATTTTTAGCCTGGGTGTAGTTACTTCTCAGGGATGTGTAAGACTGAGTGTTTGGAGCAGATCTGATGACAGTGTGTTCAGGTGTTGAGATATTTCCCAGTAGAGGTGGAAACTTTAACCTGCCGGTGGTCCTACCAACAGTCAGCAGATCATTAGGATTCATCTAAGTAGTGTCTTGCATGAACACGCTAAAAAAGCAGCACTGCCCATATTTTTGGTGGACAATGAATTGAACGAATCGGTTCGCAAATAATGAAGTGGACATGGTCTTTGTTCTCTCCTGAGAGAGATAACAGTACTCACATCATCAGCTGATTAAAAAACATTTGTGTGAGCAAATATGGACAGAAGTGTGGACAATCTTAGAGTCATGTGGACTATATGATGGTCGACTATTTGTCAGATCTGATTTATGAACAGTGAAGAACCTGATGTGACCATAGTTGTTTTGTTTCCCTGTGTGTCCATTGTGTTCATTAACAATGTCTGGAAAATTCATCATATCATCTGTGTAGAGTTGTGATGTGTGTCTGTGAGCTGTGTGGTTCACCTCATGTGGCTCCATTTTATGTGAGGTCACAATAATCAACAATTGCCCTCACCTGGCAACTCACCTGATGATGTAAGCATTGACTTAAGACTTGTATGTGCACACGCTGGAGGCCAGATGGCTGGAAACGTTTTGTGTGTTAAGTAAAAGTTCATGAAGTCATATTTCCTCTGAGTGAGATAACACATAGGATGGCCAGAGCGCAGTGGTAACCCTGCAGATAGAAATACAACTTTCATTTTGTCAAAAAATAAAAAATAAAAAACTTCATAGTTTTCACTACATACATTATATGTGTCTGGACAAACATGCATGTAAACTGTAACTTGGCAGGATCATGAGGGCATACGACCATGAGGTGGTAATTCCAGCTTCCATCTGCACTACTTTCAAAAGCATACAAATCTATTGTTCTTTGGATGCTTTGTCTTGGACGGTCTTGAACAATATGGTGCTGAAAATGGAGGCTTAGAGTGAATGGAAGGTCAAAGTGAAGAAAAATTGTCTTTTCACATGCTAGAGAATGCATGGCTTAGTGAGTAGATCCTGCTTTGCTGTTTTACAGTCATACAAGTCAGAAAACACCATTTCTGCACTGATTTAGAAACCTCTTTCAAAGCTCAAGGCTAGCTGGTTGACACAATAAGTTGCAGAATCGTCCCCCTGCTCATGCTGTGAATTTCATCTCACGCGAGACAGAGTAGAGAAAAGACAACAGTGGAGACAGAGAAGGAGGCTCGAGAGGGCAGGAACCATGGAAACTATGTGGAGTGGTTTCACTGGAGCAGTGAGCCATCTCTGTGCCCGGACGGCAGGGAACAAGACAAGACTCTGCTGGGGACTAGAGTGTGGGACTGCGCTCTGGACAGAGCAGGACATCGCCTGTTCTGTACTGTCCTCTGCTACAAAATGTCCTAGCATGCACCGGGATGTTGATTCGATGATCGGGGATGATAAAAAAGAAGTTGGCATTGTCTTTATATTCAGTCAGATCTGCTCCCTGCATTGTTTTGTCAAATCAAACTTTAATTTTCAAATTTAAATTTCATTGATGTTTCAATATGGTTTTGTTTTATTTGGCTGTCTCTGCATGGTTTCGCCTGCTCACCGAGACTGATTTTACTCCACAGTACTACACATCACTACAGTCGTGACTCAGTCTGTTTAAAGAACCTTGAATAGAGTTTTTCCAGGCAAAAAGGAGAGGGAAGACAGACACACAGTGTGTCTTTGGGACAGTGCCCGTACTCCCGTACGTGTGGAAATTCAGGTTAACAGGTTCATCCTGTATCAACACGTTCTTAATATTCCTTGTAAAAGATGACTGTTAGTTTTACCACCTGGGTCTTATCTACTGTACACACCTGTTGCTTTTGGTAACTTTCACTCACCAGCTTCATTGTTAATGGTTATGCAGGTTGTAGAAAAAAAATTCCTGGGTTGCTAAAGAGACTCAAGGTATGCACTTAAGGTTTAATCTAACCATTAAAGGGATAGTTCTGATCGTTTGAAGTGTGGTTCTATGAGGTACTTCTTCATAGTCAGTGTATTACCTACCAGAAGGGACTCCTGATGGCCTTCTCGGCCTTCAGAGAAGGCTTAACACATCTGTATTTCAAAGGTTATATTTAAATATATTATATTTGTTTTATTTCATTTCATTATTAGGATATTCTCTTCTAATTCTTATTTAAACCTCATTTTCTATCAACTTTGCTTCAGAAATGAAAGGGTTACTGTCCTGAAAACAGCTAAACAGAGTTATCCAATCAGATTTTTTTTGCTGTTGTGTCTAAGCAGAGAAAGGTTAGAGCTGGCTCACTCATTGGTTTGGACTTCATCACTGGGACAGAAGGCCACAGCCTGTGTGTTTGTTTAGAAAGTGACAGGTAAATTGACCAATCACGTTTTGATTTACAGTGGGCGGGACTAAAAGTAATCCCCTTAGGCCTTCCTGAAGGACAGAGATATCTTGCTTGAGATGAAGCAGTCCAGACCTACGTTGCTGCTAGGTGGCTAACTTAGCACTGCATATTTCAGGTCGGACTTTCACAGCGTAGTGGAGCATCTGCAATGGACTGTGTTATCTAGGAGACTGAAATTGCGCGTGTCTCTTAGTCTCTTTTTTAAAGCTGCTTCCAGCAGTGCAGCAGAGCAGAAGAGCTGTGTTGGTAAACAGAAATAATAGAACTGGAGATCTATGCTACATGTAACTGTGTGTGTGGTACTGAAACAGAGAAATAAGAATGATAAAAAGAAGCTTAAAATTATTCATATAGTTTATTAAAGCTCTTAATATCAAACACAACCTTAATTGTAATTTATCCAAACAATAGTAACAGAGTAAATGGACATTATCTACTGTTTAATACAAGATTAAGTAAAGAAAACTACACACTACAAACACATGTCACAAGCATTTTTGGTGTGTCTGGCTAAGTTTCGACCTAACTGAAATCGCTGCTCTAACAGTCATGGTTTGCCACTGTTACCTACAGTAGATGGCAGTCAACACACCCCCAGTTTGGAGAAGCAGCAGGAGTACTGTTGCAGGAAGCCATACAATGTCCTGCTGTGGACAGGGTCAGCAGCAATACGTATTTTTGACACCTAAAAAATCAATATCAGTTTAAGTGCACACTATATTTAGAAGAACTCATCTGATTGGTGCCGCACTGCACAGTCATCTCTGTTGGCCATCCCAGCTCTAGGTAGGTATGCTTCAAAAAATCTGAACCATCCCTTTAAAGATGCACTGTTTCCAGGAAGCAGAAAGTGATAATGCTTCATTTGACATGGGGATTTACAGTGATGCACTTCCTGAACATTTAAGCTACACATAATGTGGATTATAAAAACTAACAACTAAATAAACAGGGGGATTGTCATTTAGGAAGTGAAACACAGTGTTGTTTGATGGGAAAATCTGGGGGGAAGGGCTGCCCAGAAAGCAGTGAGTGTGCTGGAATTTAATACATCCTCCAGGAACTATATGAGCTCAGATTTAAAGAGAAACTGTTTTGCAACTTTCTCATTACAAGTGTTACAACTGCATTAAAGAAATACTCTTGATTAACTACGATCCTGTCTGAAAATGAAAGTCTTGCTCTTGGAGGAGTTTTCAAATGACCACTGGGAATGGAAGTTTTTCAGATGGTTAGCTGCCATACAAGTGACAAGTTGAACCTAGCACAGCTTTAAGCTGATGTTAAAAAAGCAAAAAAATAATGATAACTGTAACCACAAGCAGCAGTTTGCTGGTTCAAGCCTTTGCGCTCAGAAGAAAGCAGCTCAATCCAACAAAATAAGCTGCGAACAGCAACAAGCAGAGTTCACAAGATGAGCAAAATCACTTTAACCAGTTTCATGCTGATTAAAGGAGTGAGACCAAACACACACTTGTTTTATCATCACAAAACCTGTAGCATTTCAATAATTGCACTCTCAAAGTTTAAACAAAACTCTGTGTGTACATTCAGGAGATGGTGCAGGATTTCCCCAGTGAGAATAATCAGGATTTCTCAAAGGCATCTTGAGTTATGAGAAAATCAGCGTGTCCACATAGCTAAACCACAGAATAGGTAGTTACTGACTCCCCAAACATCATAAGAGCAGCACAGAGTTCCAGCAGTAGGCGTACATTCATCATCTGCTCACCCTCATGCTGACTGAAGGTCAGGTTTAGTTTTATAGTCCACAAAACAATGCTGGAGTTTCACAGGAAAACAGTGTTGCAGAATCTCCCAAACAATGGAAGTGAATGGTGACCAGTTTTCAAACGTAAAAAAGCAACAGAATAAAAACATAAAATGCTTCCATACTGCTTGTCTGGAGTAATCCAAGTCTCCTAAAGCCCCAACATGCCAAGTTGACTTAAACAAATGTTATTTACATCATAGCCTGAATCTTCACTGTAGATCCTTAACTTGGAGCCATGTTCACATGCACACTGTCTGAACTGGGTGTGTGTGGTGTGACGGTGTGCAAACAGCATGTTGGGACTTTAGGAGACTTGATTACACCAGACGAGCAGTATGGGGGCATTTTATTTATTTATTTATTTATTTTTCAGCTGTTTTTTACATTTGAAAACTGGTCACCATTCACTTCCATTGTTTGGGAGATTCTGCAACACTGTTTTCCTGTGAAACTCCAGCAGTGTTTTGTGGACTAAAAAACTAAACCCAACCCTCAATCAGCATGAGGGTGAATAGATAATGACTGAATTTTCATTTTTGGGTGAACTATCCCTTTAAGATGTATAAATGATGTACTGGGTCACAGTGGTTTGTCATTTTAAAAAAGTGGGTCCCCACAAAAAACAAACAAAAGAACAAAACAAAACAAAACATGAGACACTGAACACCAGGGGTCGAAGTAACTAATCACAACTACTCAAGTTACTGTAATTAAGTAGTTTTTTTGGGGGGTACTTTTACTTTTCTGAGTAGATTTTAAAATCTGTACTTTTACTTGTACTTACATATTCATTGCATCATGTTATCCACTTAGTTGCTTTCAAAACCATAGTTGAGTACAAGTTGCATCAATATCCAAATATTTCATCTGCATTTTTCAGGTGATCTGATCATAAACAGGCCAATGAGAACAAAGACATATGGACGAAATACTAAACCCTGCAGCAGCAGCAGGTTGGAGAGCGGATGCTAATGATCAATCAATCAATTAATCAGTATCCAGAATTTAACCAATTAAAACTGTACTGTAAAACTGTATCCATGGAAATGTAATCAGTAGAGAATCAGAGTATCAGAAAGTAAAACTAAAAAAGAGAAGAAAAAAACACACAAAACAAAACAAATGAAAATGAGAAAAACGTTTTCAGCTAATTTTCAACCAACCAGTTTTCAGTCAGTTAAGGAAAACTGATCATAGTTTGTAGAGGTGAGTGTGAGCACTGAGCAGAACAGAGGGGCAGTTTGGAGGAATTTAGACGGAAGATTTTGGAGAGACAGAAACCTCTTTGATTGATCAGCTGCTATTGATATTGATGTGTTGATGCTATTGATGTATTAAACATCAGCGGTTAAAAAGTAACTAATACTTACTAATACTTAATACTTTAACACCAGTACTTTTACTTGTAACTGAGAAATATTTGAGCAATGTAACAGTACTTGTACTTGAGTACAGATTTTCAGTACTCTTTCCATCACTGCTGAACCCTGAACTAGTCTAAATTGATTTTTTTATTTAATCGATAAGGAAATTAACGACCAGGAACACCTTCAGTTTACAGTCACTGTTGTTGACACAGTAATCACAGGCAGTTTATTCCAAGTTCAAGGGAGAAATAGTCATGATGATTATAAGGAGGAAATTCTGTCGAATTAAACAATAGCCACAGTCGGCATGTCATCAATGAGTGTCTCGTATACGTGTGTGTGAGCAGCAGGTCCAAAGCCCCCCCCCCCGCACCCCCTCCCCTACTCTGCCATTGGTTCCTCCCTCCCGCCCCGCCTTCAGCCTGCTGCTCTCTGATGCAGGCCACCTTTCCTTTAATAACGCATGATCTCCAGTACCGCCGCCAAGAGGAGACAGACCGCCGAGAGACAGAGACAGGCTGCTCTAGTCCGCTGTGATCCTGAACCGAGGACAGACTGCTGCCAATGAGAGCTCTATAGAGACAAGAGAAGCCGAGACGCAGACAGCACAGACAGACAGGGCGGACACTTAACACAAGAAGACAGGACTGCAGGAGACAGCAAGGGATCACTTTATACCGGCAAACACACACACACTCTCTCACACACACAACACGCAGCGTGATGTTGTGGGATCAATGAGCGTGCAGAGAGACGCCGGTGCGTAAAGTTGCTGTGAACAGTACCGCCGTGGTTCTGCTTGGATCTGTGTGTTCCTGCGTGGATCTTTACAGCGCACCGTGTCTTTGTGTGTGGATGGTGAGGAGCAGCCGGGAGACGCTGGACGGATCCCTGTGAACGTGCCACATGCGCGTGGAAGATATGGATTTGCTTTCGCTATAGCCAAAATTTGCCGCGGTTTTTTAAAATATTCATTTTTCATCTTTTGTACTGTGCGCGTGCTGTTATTATTATTATTATTATTTTTTTTTTAAATATTGTGTCATTTATTTTTAATTCTTAAACGACCGCAGAGATTTCAAGACTTATCGTGCGGAATTACAACCATGAACTGTGTTGTCACTTTGGTACAAATCCTTTTGGCAGCGGTTCTTCACCTATCCACTGTAAAGGTGAGTGAATACTGCTCTTATTAATCATTACACAAGACGTGTGCTCTCTTTCCCACACAGATCTCTGTATCCTCATTTATTTAATATTTCATATATTTATTAGGCTGCTTAAGTGACAAAGAAAACAATGTGCTCCCATCCTTAATCAATTAACATGCAGGCAAACATGGTGGCTAATTGTAATACTATAATAACACATTTTTGTATTATTGTGTGCGTCTTAACTATCAGCATTTTTTCTATTTGTCTTAGTTTTGTCCGTTTTGAAACCTCAATACATTACCCTTTTTTTTTGTCAAAACCAGACTGTATTTAAAATTCTGTTAATTCAAAATTTGCTTTAAAAGTGAAAATGGGCGTGCTTGATATAGGCTAATAAGTATAAAGAGTTTATTTTAGTCCTCTAAGACAATCTGTAAATGTTGGCATGTATTTTGTTCACCGTCAAGAACTTAATTAAGTATTTTAAAAAGAAGAAGAAGAAGAAGAAGAAGAAGAAGCTTAATGTATTTTTGCACCGCGTTGGCGCACTAAACCGGACAATAAATCATACAAGTTATGATTTTTATTAAATTAATGCTTCTTTCTTAATTAGCTCTGTGCCGAATCGAATAATAACTGATACGATTGCAAAACATTTAGTCATTATTAATACTACACATTTTGGAGAGTGTGCTTTAAAAGGCGAGCCAGGCAGAAATCCATTCACAAATTTATCAATTTAAAGTGTACTTGAAGTGTGCAGTGAGTTGCCGCAGGCTTCGGTTCTCACGGGGATGTGGAGTGTGTGAAGCTGAGAGCCGGGCTCTCTCTCTGCAGGATGCCCACCTCGCTCCCACACACACACTCATACACACACACTCATACACAGGCGGGCTGAGCCGCTTTCTCACGCAATATCTGCGCCAGTTACAGCAGCAGCCACATAAGGTGAACGCAGACCTCTGAGGGATGCACGCTCGTCACGTCAAGTTTTTACGACCAAAACAAAGGCGGGTTCCTGTAGTACCTTTCAAAATAAAACTTCGAGTGACTCATTTGAAATGAATGCATGTTTTATCAAAATTCAGTTTTGCCTTTGAAGAACTTCACTTCACTAATCCCACATTCAAATGTTGGTCAAATAGTTGTTGGAATACTACTAGGACCGGCGTCCCCAAACGTTTTAATGTTAAAGACCCCCACAATAGATTCACAATAGACCACAGAGGCCTCAAGGAATCTCCTCTGAGCAAATTTTTATCTACTAGTATTACTTGCCTATAAATCACAGTCCAGTGAACAGTTTTGTTTAACTTCCAAAATTGGCAAAATAGTTCAAATATTATATCACTGTTTAAGCAACAGGCTGCAGTGCTTTAATTTTGAAGGTTGCTCCTCACTGCAGGTTTGTAGCTTGACTGAGCCGCTGCATGTGACTGCATTTATTACCAAGCAGAGATAGAATGAGGAGTAAAACCCGAAACAAGCAGCTTTTTAGATTTTGACACCTCTTTATTCTTAATTATCTGATTGATACTACTGAACAGTTAAATGAAATATTATCAAAACTGCAATATGGTCAACTGCAGTTTTCAAATAGCATAATTATTAGCTATTAAAGTAAAATGTCTGTCAAAATACCATTTTAACAAAATATCGTCACGCTGCAGAGATGTCCCAGCCTACATCATGTTCGAACTATCTGTTTGGTACAGATCCCTGCCAAATCACGCCACAATCATTTTAATATTCTTTTCAATGTAAATGAGAATAATGATGGAAGAAATATTCAGTGTCATCAGACTGGTGATTTAGCCGCCCTGTGGATCATCCTTTGATGTAATGAGCTCTCTGTAAAATAAAAATAAAAACCTATGATGTGCATAGTAAAAGTTAACGAGATGATGAGATGATTTGATTTTATGGGTGATGACATTTTTATAGAGGCAGTGCTGCATGCAGATGAGAAATATTTAACACAAGACCTGTGCATCTCTTTCAGACTGCCAGCATCAACAAGGGAGTGGACAAGAGTAGAAATGAGGGTAAGTTTGATCTCCAACAGAGCTGTCTGATTTGAATACTTCTTCTTTCCCTGTGTGTGCAGGTCAGATGAGCACAGGGCCACCTAGTGGGCATGTGGTGAACATTTCCATCTCCTGTGCTTCAGATTTATTTTGTTTCTTCCCAAAGTTTGAAGCTTTGACTTGTGTCAGGGGTGTTTGTTTTTCAGTATGAGTGGAGGATTGTTTTTCTCTGCCGGGCAGAGTAGAATCAAAGTTCCCAGTGGTGAAAGGTCTGACTGGGGACTTTGGAGTCGCCATAAAAGTAGTGCAGGTTTCAAAACAAGAGTTAATGTGAGAGAAAGGGCGGAAATCAATCAAGGCCTCACAGTTGTTACATTCTTTGTGTTTCTCAATCTATGATGGAGGAACGCAGTCAGTACATGAGCAGACAGTCAGCCTTGCTTCAATGCCGTCCTCGTGTTTGTTTGACAGTGACGGTGTAGTGTTGAGGCCAAGGTTGGAGCTGCTGCTCGGTGATGGATGGAGATGCGGATTAGTCACTACAAACAGCATCAGTGGACGGGTTCTGTGGCTGGTGTTGGTGTTTGGAGAGGGACAGGAAGTCTGCCATCTGCACACTTCTGACCTTCACACACTCACACTGTCAGAGATCACAGCACCTGTCAGAGGCTGTCGTATACACTGAGATAAGACTGTGGCCTGATTAGACCAAGTGGAGAGAGCTGAACCGTTACTGACTGAAGTCCACCTCAGCCATGATGCTGATTCATGGAGATGAAAACCTACAGCTCGTCTCCCAGTACTTTCTGATTTCCCTACCCTATCAGTGGCTCTCAGCTCCAAGTTCATTGATTAGTATTGAAGATGTAAATCTTAAAAAACTCATCACAAGTTTCATGTCATGAAGTGTTAAGAGGTCCTGTAATTTCCTAAAACAGCTGCTGTAGTTTTTTTTATCAAACTTTACTCAAACAGGAGGAAATAGTGCATTTGTTGGGGACTATTTTCAGCAGCGGATTAATCAACATTTGTGGTACCGTTCATATTTGAACTAATACAGTTCTCCTGCCTACTCCTACAAAAGTGTTGTTAATTTGATTTGATATCACGTGTTAAAACAAGACCATCTCTGTTAATTATACATTTGATAGTATCGAAAGTACCAAAGCTATAAAAACTGTTCTTTCAAGACCTTAGTTCAGTTCTGTCTTTTTTGTCCAGTCTTAAATTTGCCTTGCAGCAGAAACAGAGTGTGTTCAGCGACTGTACAAGCATTGCGTGCAGATTGTTAATAAAATAAAAACTAGTATTGTATCTAAGTGTGAAATTCTGGTATCATGGCAACTCTACCCAGTGTAACTGTGTGGCTCATTGATGAGCTTTTAATAGTTTTTGATCAACAATGGAACTCTGTCACAGAGAGATAAGATTATTCAGGTTGTGATATACAGTAGCTGTTAGTACATACATTCACTGTTGGTTTCAGTCTTCTCATTAGATTTGCTGTAAAGTGTAAAGTCTTGTAGAGTATCATCAGACTTATAGGATGATGTAAGACAGAGCAAATCCTTGCAACATTGGTTAGGAGGTAGAACCAGTTGAGTGTGTTGACGTGAGGCTGTTGTCTGCTGACAGTCTTGTGAACATAATCCACCCAGCCAGTGTCTCCAGCTGCTCTCTGGTGTTGGTGTTTTAACTTAACTGCATACGTCTGCTGTCCTGGTCACCCTGGAGCCAAAACTGCAGAGTCATTCCTCACAGAGCTGGAGTGATCCATGCGGCCGCAAGTTTAGTTAAATAAAGTCACATGTAGTGCATTCACTGTTGATATTTCTGTATCAGATGTCTTACCACTGTGACATGAGAGGATTCAAGAGTCTGTAAAGACATATTGCCTCCTCCTGCCTCAGCTAAAGTCATGTGACTTCCAGTGGACAGGACAGCTGAAACACTGTCAAATTAAATCAGTGAATTCATCTGTGGATTATTAGTAGACTTTTGAAAATCTCATTGAGCTAATAGGCACACAGTCAGTGTGTGGCATTAGTCCAGAGGCAGAGCCTGCACAGGGGTGGGCTTCGTGGGTCACATGTCAGAGGTGAACCCTGGCGCCACAGTGCCTCAGGTCACGGCTCTCCTGACTAACCAGGGGTTAGGAGTTAGCTGGGGGTTGCTGGGAACCCACTCTGATGGACTGTGGGATGGATTATTCTGGGAAATACAGAGAAGGCTGTTAGTTGCATTAAGTCTGGAGTTTTGTATCTGACATTGGTGTCAACACTCAGTATCAACTCTCTGCTTTCCAGTTGCCTGTGCGTCATTTGTGTTTTTCTGCAGAGTGAATGTCAAAAGTTTGCTGCTACATAGTTTATCTCCACACTCCACCTGTAGTAGTTTATTTAAGTCCATGGTTAGGTCCTCCATATCAACTTGGTCAAATCCTGAAGTTAGCATCGCTCCAGCAAAAGCCAATGGGATTTTTCCATTCTTTTGAAGTGTAAATGCAATCACATGAAGTAAAAAGCTAACATTCGGCTATAAAAATACAACAGCATAGTCACATTATTCAGTGTCACAACCACTAACTGTAGTGTTTCGGTCATTTAGCCACTTGTAAGTAACCACCTTTTTGAAGACATGAAGAAAGCTTCATCATTCAGGAGTTGGGTATTTACTGACATATTTTCTGTTGTTTTCAGCTTGTGTTCACCACAGACCTTATTTCAGACATCTAACCAAAAACACAGTCAGTCTTTGTGGACTGCGTGTAACTTTTTATACTTTTGCACACCTGAAAGGAAGTTGCTTTGTATGTATTTCCAGGAACAGTTAAGATCATCACTGTCTGGCACGAAAGTGTCACTGGTGCTGATCAGGCCACAGATCTGTATCACTTGTCTTGTTGAAAGACTCAATTCCCTTGTCTTTTTCTTTAGTCATCCTCATCACAGAAGTCATCACCAAGAGTATGTGTCAGCCCAGGGAGATGCTGGTGGACATCTTCCAGGAGTATCCAGAGGACACAGAGCACAACTACATCCCTTCCTGCGTGGTCCTCAGTCGCTGTGGAGGCTGCTGCAACGACGAGGCGATGGAGTGTGTACCCACGGAAACCCGCAACGTCACGTTGCAGGTGAGTCATAGAACTGTCCTGCTGAATGTAACCAATAGAAAAAGGTTGTGATCTGTTATGAGATCTTTCACAATGTATAATTCAAGGGAACAACATGAGCAATTGAAGGCAACATTTGTTGCATTTATGCATAAAAATTCATTCTTGACTATGGAAGCTTTAGTATTACAAAATCATTTCAACACAAGGCCCACTTACTAGCTTTTTCCATAACTTTCAATTACATCTCATGGCCTTCATCTGTGGACATAGTTTGTTTAGCTGTTACAGAGATGGCTTAGTTGTCATCAAATGGTCACATAATGACAACTCCATCAAAACTGAACAATCTCCTTCCACCACTGAAGACCATGAAATAGGGGTTGAGAGTTCCAAAAACAACCAGTAAATTTGAGAGCACAAATGAGTAGCAGGTAGGGTTAGGGTTAGGGTTAGGGTTAGTCGCTCTTTGTAATTCCTCAGACATGAGTTCTAAAAAGGGGTTTTCCAGCCAAGGCTTTGTTTTGTGCATGTCTGGATTGTGTTACAGACACGCAGCCAGAAGCAGAGCAGAGAAAGTGAAGTGGCAAGGCATGGCATCTCAGATATGTTGTTTACTCCGGCGCACTGTGTTTACAGCCATGTCTGTGTGGTCAAAGCCTCTCCTGGCCTGCTGTTTGGAATGGATGCCGGCTGCAGAAGTATAGAACATAAAGTAACACAGACAGGTCACGTCTCTGAGCCGTTCGGTTACAGAGCGGTCAGGGTTGCGGTGTTCAGACTGTAGCTCACAAAAACTCCTGTTGATGTTTTAATTTAAACCTTGTCTTGTTTTGTGCTCTCTGTCTCCTCAAGGTAATGCGGGTTAGACAAATGGTAACGCAACATACTGTTCACCTAAGTTTCACAGAACATCAAAAATGTGAATGCAGGTAAGAGACTGAAGAGCTCACGTTATTTCACATACTGTGACATCGATGATGCAAAAATCTAAATCATGTCGCTCTTTTTGATTTCAGAGTAAAGCCAGGCATTCAAGCAAAGAAAGAATAGTAAGTACGTGTTTTTTTTCTGTCTTATCTGTCCAAATGATGGGGGTGGTGGCTTTACTGTGTCAATGTTGGGGCACATTTGACCGTTTGTATTTGTATTTAGACCTGAGAATAGCAAAAATTCTCAACAGACATGTCTGAAGACGACAGGACGACAGGGATAGGGCTATTAATACCAAAAGACTCAAGGTGTGATAATATCATGATTAAAAAGTCCACAATACGATATTTATCACAATATTACAAAACAATGACCATTTGAAAAGAAGTCCTTAAACACTGACCCAGAATTTCACAGTCGGTGCAACCCAGTAAGTTAGGATATAACAATACATTGAATATCGTGATATCGCAATAAAAAATGTCTCAATATTGTACTGGACTGTGACAGTATCTACTGCAATATTATACTATTAATGGTAATGGTTTATTTTATTTTACTAAAGGACATTTTTTTGCTATTTTTCCACAGGCTCAGATATTGGCCCCTACTTTTATTTAATTTTATTAACGAAGGAAATCAGAAGCACTTTAGGTTAAAAGGAAGTCAATTTTATCTGAACAAAAATGGTATACGTATCAGATTTATTATTTAAGGAAATTAAGTTGTAATTTTTCTTTGTGTTTTAGTATTGCAATGAATATTGTTTTGTGGACTTTTTTATCATGGTATACCATCCACTTATTGGTATCATTACATCCTTACTGCTAAGTAGTCAAAAGTTGCAAAATTTAAATTTAAATCAGAAACTGTTTGATCAAAGAATAACTAACCAAGATTACTGTTTTCACATTTGATGCCAGCTTTCAGTTTTTGACAAGTTTTGCTGCACAGAGCTACAGACTCAGTTTTGTTGGTACCAAAAACGTTTTTTCACTGCCTAGTGCTACCTTTATTAACTTTGGTTGAAATGCACAGACTTAGAAATGATATGACAAGTGTGCCATGGTGTTTGGTGTAGATGCTGGAGGTACAGAGCAGGGCCTATCTTCCACCTATCTTTACAGAGCTCTCACACCTTGAGCGTGCTCTTTTTATGGTGGCCGGTTTAGTGCTTTATGGTGTAGCAGTAACAGCGTGAGTGATTGAGGCGTAGCCGGCTGGCTTCAGACCACCCGCTGCTGTCTGCACTCTGACTCCAGTTGCACAAACCTGACCCTCGGCCCTCGGCTGCTTCCCCGGCTCCAATCATAGAAACAGGTGTCATGTAGTTAACCTATTTTTATTTTTAGTGGTGTAAATAGAGGATGAGCTCGGAGACGAGCTGAGGTGTCATCGTTGGTTGGAAGAACTCGCTCACTAGTCACATAGAGCCGACTGTGTGTGTGTTTGATGTGTGCATGCGTGTGGTTTGTGTGTGTCCAGAGGCTTCTCTGTGATGGGTCAGGTTGTTTAATTGGATGAGAGGAGTGTGTGTGTGCCGAGCTGTGCCTCGGCGGGTTAAAGAGCTGATGGATCGGTGGCGGAGAGATGAGATCATGTTAGCTAAGTCGGAGCATTTGTCATTGAGCTGAGCTTCGTCCAGCCTTGTTAAATGTCTGCCTGTCACTGTGCACGTAGGCAGCAGAGTTCACCCTGCGGCAGGGTGGAGCGGAGATGCTATAAAGAGGATGTGCTCATTCATGACACACCTTGCTCAGTCCCGTCCCGTAGATCAATATCCAATCCTGCTAATGAGGACACTAGATTAGAGCCAGTATTCTATCGGGTGATTACGTCCTGTTTGACTTTATCAAGTATTGATTAAACCCTGTGTGACTGTGACTGCATCAGCTCAGGTGTCTCTTCTCCTTCTCCTGCCTCCTCCTCTGTTTGTCACAGTTAAGGGACAGTTAAGCTAGAGACTCGAGCAGGATTGTTGAGGCCTGGGCCTGTGCTGCAGTGTGTCTTGGGATCAGCATTAGGGTTGGACGATGTGTAAAAATTTTCCAACCAGCCACAACAACCCAACAACTGGCAACTGCAGATATATTTAGTTTGCTATTTGCTCACAACTCACAAAATGTCAAAAGAACAGTACACCTTCTGAATTCAGGTGTCTTCCTGTCTTTTACAGAACTAAGAGGAGCTTAATTGCCTCATTAACTCATCGTAAAACACATTTCAATTCAATTCAGTTCAATTTTTATCTTCATAGAGGCAAATCATTATCTCAGCACTTGGCATTTTTCATTTAAGACATATCGGTACTGTCTTGGTTCATTTTTATACTGTTGCCACAATCATCAGCTCTCATTTGGTGGAAATAAATCTGTGAGTCACAGAGTTAGATGTGAAAATATTCTGGTTTTAAAGGCTGTTTTCCTCTCACTTGTTCTTCGGCTCAGTGGGTGTGTACTGTGTCGCTAAATGAGAGTCTATCAGAGGCAGGGCATTAAATCAGGAAAAAAAATGACACAGATTGCTCCCCCAAAAACAGCGATGGACCCAGTATCAGTTGGCAGATATCTCATATATTTGTTGAGTCGTCCAACCCTAATCAGCGAGGGGTTTGTCTTGATAGTTGATACCAAAGACCTTGGTTTTAGGGTTGGGGAATTGGCACAATTTCAGTCAAAATAATCACAGTATGACTTTTCTCTATAATAATAATTAGAATAATGCTCTTTTAAATTGCAATATTACAATGGTCAGCGCATATGTGATGGATGATAGCATCATCTTTTGGCCCAACCCTACTTCCAAATTAGCCATTTGTTTACAGGTCCCATTTGTTACCTGTGCTTTTTCTATATCTGCAATAACATTCAGTCTCTTTCTGTGGCAGTGAAGTGAAGCTGCTGCAGCATTTGTCCTGTTATCTCAGTGAGGACTGGTTATCATTAAGGCTGTCTGCTGGGCTGCTCTGATAAGTGCCTGCTGCTTCTACTTTCTGTTGCTGTCTGTCTGTCGGCTTTTATCTGTTGCCATGTTTCCTTTTGTTTCAGATGATAGATGGTCACAGCAGCTACAGCCCTGCTGACTTGTGGTGTGTTTGCTTTAGGTTGGGATCACTGGGACCTTGGGAGGTTCACTGATAGGTTCTGCTTTGGGTAGCTTTTCTCTTGTTTTCATACAGGAAGTCTGGAAGGTTATACAGAATTGATCCGGCTGCTGTGCAAAGCAAAATCACTTCTATGAGACAAAGCATAGGTCTTTGTTGCCCCTTAGAAACTACCCTTATATATCTGTCTCTGTCCCTGTTGTGTCTCTGCTGTGACCTTCCATCTCATAACCCGAGCACTGCAACAGATACTGCAACAGCTATAGTGTCTACCTCAACTTCAAAATATTACATGTTCATTTTTCATCTTTATGTGCCTCCTGTGGGCAGCTGTGCTGCAGGGAGGGGTTGTCTCAGCTGGCTTTGGTTCCAGCAGCTTGACTTCAGGTTCTGAACTGATGATGCATTTGACAGATCCTAAAAATGTTCCTCTGCTGTTGTCAAAAATGTCCTTTACGCCTAACAAACAAAAACTGTCACGTAAATGTCAATATTTCATCTGTAGTATTGTAAACTGAGATTGGACCCAGTCCATTAATGCCTTTCAACATGAAATGGGACTGCAAATTTGATGGTCAATTAAAAAATGATTAATTGCTGCAATCTCTAGTTTATAATTTTATTGATTAATTGATTAGTTGTCCTTGAACACTTACTGTCATAGAGAAATAAATAAACCAGAAAATAGTGAATTTGAGAAGCTGAAATCAGTGATTTTTTGTTAAAATGATTAATTGATTATCAAAATATTTGGGGATTAATTTAGCAGTTGACAGCTAATTGATTAATCAACTAATCATTGCAGCTCTAAAGACAGCAGTATTACATTTTTACTCTATAATGGTGTAATTTGTGTTCCCTCTGAAACAGAATGTTGTGGCAGAACATTTGATATCAGTGGTGGAAGAGCAGGATCAGTTGAAACAGTTTGTTGACACCTTTAGTGTCGGATGATGGTGAAGATTCATTGATTTCCATAAAGTGTTTGACTTTTCGTTTAGTGTAAAGTGATCAGTGTGGTGATGTACACAAATGCAGCCTCAAACATATGAGGAGTGTGTCAGTCCTGGAGCTGAGCTTTAATTATACGGGGGCCAAAGGGCACGAGGATGCCAGAGTTGCTGGATTAGTCTAATAGCTGAAACTTCAAATCTGAGCCACAAATCCTGTCCTGTGTGTAAACAAATGCACATATTGTCTTAGTGAGGGGTGGGCTGGGGGTGGGGGTGGAAGAGGGGGTGTTGCATGAGTGTCTGTGTCTGGCCTTTCTGCAGAATTCGCTCTATAGCTTAGATCTCTCTCTCTCTCTCTGTCTCTCCCTTTTTGCTTCCCTTGCAGCCACTGTGCGCCTTGCTCAGAGAGAAGAAAGCGCTTGTTTGTGCAGGACCCTCTCACCTGTAAATGCTCCTGCAAATACACACAATTAGACTGCAAGTCCAGGCAACTTGAGTTAAACGAAAGAACTTGCAGGTTTGTTTACCATGCATACTGTACACGATAAACAACACGCCTTCAAACCCCTTCTTTTTTTCCTCCCCATCTCTCCACCCATCTCCGTGCAGATGGATGTCCTGCTGAGAAATGCATGCTTCTCCCTGCTTTTTGATGTTGTGTTGGTGTTTGTGTGTAGATGGGAATGTGGCAGTTCCATGCTTCTCTGTGCTTGCCTTGTCTCTTGTCAGATGCAACAGTCTCATCAGATTTAAGTGTCGCTGATTTCTTGAGATTACCACCGAAATGTTGTTTTAATCTAAGATGTTACACATAACCGCTTGCATGACACTGTTTTTTAGCTCAGGTTTGAAAACCTGCCAGTGCTCATTATAAAGAGTTGTTTAGCTTTAGAAACACTCAGACACACATTTGTTTATCTCCTCCATCATCATCACGCTGTTGTTGAGAGAAAACATTTTATCTCAAAGATGTTTTCTGTGAAATAAGAATGTTTTTTCCTAGTTCAACAAGTGACCTTGTGTTAGCTGAGGACTAAATGCATTATATAAAGGCTTTTGAAATGGTTTCATGAGCCTAAGAGGATTTAAAATTGCCCTGGCCAGTGGAGAAGCATGTAAACATTGAAAGGGTTGGTTCACCCATATTTTCTCATTTACCTCTGCTGGTTTCTGGCTTCGCAGACAGGTTTGGTTTTATTTGTCCAGGTTTTAAGAAATCCACTTACTGCTGTGCTAATAAAATGCAGGTAAATACAGTTTTATTTGTGGTGCTCAAAACTACCACCTAAAACCTCATCAGCAACCTTTTCCGCGTTACTCTCAACAATCCACAGACTTCATTGTGAGCAGTTTCCATTA
>JAJHUR010102665.1:0-20563 GCA_027495735.1 Lutjanus campechanus
AGATATACATTATCTTGCAAATACAGTCATTAGCCCTTCACTAAGCTCCTCCTGCAAACAGCTACTGTCCAATCATAGTTTAGCAATGGTAACTAGGGCATCACAGGCCTGTCAAACTTTGCATTTCTCTACGAAGACGAGTGTTTGAACTTTATCTTTAACTTAAGTAACGCTTGCTTACGAGCTGCAGAAACATCACCCTCAGCCAAACTTGTGTTAAATACCACTGCATTTACTAAATTCATGGCTTATACCCAGCAGCTACATTGGTATTTGTTATGAGGATGTGGGCTGGTTCTTAATCAAAGTGGGCCAACAACAATGCACCTCTTGCAGTCTAACTCCCTTATGTCTAAGACGGTTTAGCTTAGCTCTTATCCTGGCTGTCTTCCTGAGGCGATCATGGGTGACCCTCTCAAGGTCCACTGCACTCAACCCTGATATAGTCCCTATGCTTACTTTTCCCACATTAATGAGTGTATTTCTGTTGTGTATCATGTTGCCTTACATATACGTGTCGTATTTCACCACCTGACCAATGTTTGCTGGGATGTAAGCTAGCTTTAGCCACAGTCCTTTAGCATTAACATTACATCCTGTACGCAGCCATCAAGTGATTTTAAATATTTAAGATACTTTCATGGGGTTCTTGTTTTAAAAGCATTAGCATTAGCTTACATTAGCCAGCTACATTTATGAAATCTGCTGACGAGAGTCATCGTTTTAGCCGACAAAATCCACGGACATCAGCTAGAAATGAGAAGCTGCTTTTGTTGTTTGTTGTTTTGTTGATGTTAAATCTGACACCGTTATCATTGTAAACTGCATTTGGCATACCTCTGGAAGCAATGTTGATCAGAAGCACGAGCAAACCTCATGCTAAGAAGGTATTACTATGATTACTATACTTAAAACGGAGTGTGATCAGCAGAACCCCCACTACCTTGCACACCTATTTCAATTCTAAATTATCGGCTCAGTGATCATAAACTTCGTCAAATGCTCAAGCAATTGCTGTTTTGCCAAACATTTTTGGAAAAACTTTTGATGCTTTGCCATGACCTTTTGGAAGAGATGAGTACTCAACTTTCTGAAACTCTCTTGATCTGATTTTTCCTCCCCTTTCTTCAAGTGCTTTGTCCGACCGTGTCAGACAACCTGTCTTTTTCTGAAAGGCCAAATTCGGAGGCGGGACGAGTCTGTCAAACAAAGAGGTGAGGTTTATGAGCAGCAAGCAGTTATAAGTCAGATTGTGGCAGCAACGTGACATTTGATGCAAAAAGCACTAAAGTGAAAGAAGAAAATGTGGTGTCACCCTCAGCTGCACTGCCCCTTGGTACAGCTTGTGCTGTTGTGATATTCTAACTTTTAAAAGTGGCTGGCAGGCTGGAAACCAAGTAATTAAGATACTGTTCAGTTATACATCAGCTTAATAATGAAAATGTGACAAGAGTGTTGAAAACTTTATTACAGTAGATTAACAAAATCCTTTCTAATGTAAAAAATTTTTTTCTGAAATATAAATCTTTACAGAATTTTAAATCTTAAATGTTATCAGTTAACATGTCCACCTTCCATTCCTGGTAGCCAATACAAAATAAAATAGAGCTGCTGTTGTCGTGTTCTTCACTAATCCCTCAAAAATGAATCATGTATCCTGTCACTTTGCACATAAGTTTGCAATGTTGACGGATGGGTTAAGTTGAACTTATATAATATTGTATATTATACTGTATATATAAAATTGTATAGAATAAAATATAATTATTAGCCGACCAAAGAATTAATCTGGATTGAGATTTGGACTGAGAATGTGAAGTGGATGCCAGGTTCTCAAAATGGTTGCCAATGGCAACCTGGCAACACGGGATGTTAACAATAAATCATTAATCGATTCATCGCTATTTAAAATTTTAACGTGTTTCACTGCTTAACTGATGATGGAAGTAATTGTACCTCATTTGACATTGTTTTATCTGGCAGAGACAAATGTTGAATAATGAAACTTAAAATTAAAGGTAAAATAAGAGAAAAAAGGGAAAAGTATCTTTGTACCTTAATGACCAGTTGTTAGCATTTGGAACTATTAGTTAAGGAAATGCATAAAATTTGCAGCCCTACTGCTGAGTAAACTTTTGCTGATGAACTCTACATTTCTGTCTGGCATGTATCTGAAGCAATGTAAACTTCAGTGTGGCCTTAATAAAGACTAGGATCTGAGAAACACTTTAACCAGACGTTTGCATTCATGTGGCGTAAATATGCATAGTTCAAAGAAATTCTGTCTCTGACCTTACTGTAGCTTCAGTGAGACACTTCAACTGCAGTCAACTGGGGATGGAACAACAGCACCTCAATACAATATTTAGTGTTTTTTTTCATTACAAAAACAAAGAAAAAGGGAAACTTGAAAAAATGTCCTTCATTAAAATTGTAAATCTGATGTGTGCGGCAGTTTTTCTATGCATAAAATTTGTTTTTCCTTCCTGAAAGTGTTTCTGCTTTCCTTCTTTAATTAAATAAAAGTCACCAGCCATGACCTAAGCATGTGCAAAAAAACTGGCATGAATTGCCTTCGGCAATGAATGTTTGAATTATATACAGATGCAAAACAGTCAGTCGTCCTTTTATGAAATAAAATAAAATAATTAACCCTATAATATAATGATATATATTGTCAATGTCAGTATGGTATTAAGTAAGTAATTTTTTATGGGTATAACAATATATTGATCCATATATTGTTACATCTCTGCAGTCAATTTAAACTTCAGGGTAATTTATGTTATGTTATCTCAAAATCCTGACTGATCTATATAGTCTGATAACATTCTCATGCACAAATGCTAACTTATCCACAGTTAATGGATTGATTTTTACCAACATGCACATTAATTCTTTAATGAATAAGAATTCTTCCTTGTAATTGAGTGAAAATAAAAGTGAGTTTCAACATACAGTGTATTCATCTGGGTTGTATACATGTACAAACAAGTCAGAAATAACACAGAGAGGAAGAAAAATAAACACAAACACTTGAGTTATACTGGATTTGTTGTTTTCACTACGTTGTTATGTTGCATCAGCTAACTTTCTCATCAGCTTTTTTATAGGATATATGTCTAGCAGAGAAGACGAGAGTTAAACCTGCTGTGACACTGCTGCCAGCATTCATCATCATCATGTCATCGTGTTACTGAGACCCGTATACACTTGATGCTATATGAGAAGTTGAGTGTTAATGGTCGGTGTGTGTGTAGGATTGGAACGGCGCGTCTGTGTGCTGAATCACTCCTCCCTTTTTCCCCATTTGCCGGGCTGTGAAAGTTCACTAAGGTGCAAACATTATTTACTACAAAGTGAATCCGCACTCAGAACGCGCCTAAAGCTTTGTGAACACAGGCGGTGGACACGAGGGCTGGGGCATGAGAGGTTAATGTGAAAACAAGTGTATAGCAACAGCTGCATTTTGTCTGGGGAAATATGGCCAAGGTTCTTTAGGATTAGCCAAAGTGGATTTAACTGGAGAGCAAACAATAAGGAAAGGCGCAATTAAAACTGCTTCATTAGACAAATACCTCTCAACATACACATATTATTAGCCAGGGAAATGGCAGGCGTTTCTCTCTTTTTTTTTTTCTTTTTTCGCATAAGTTGACTTTATTAGCAGTTCCATTGGTCAGGGCCTCTGGAGGTCAGGCAGCTTTTAAAAATAACACAGCTTTTCTGGTGATACTGCCGCCTTTTTGGTCTTAAATTGACTTTCTTGGTACTTGTTGAGGTCAGGGCGCCGTAATAAGTGGGGAAGAGGTTGATCCCCGTTGCTAATTACACGCCACATGGCATTGTTATTCTTCGCTAATTGCATGCTGCGACTTGCTGAAGACGCCTTGCCTTGGAGATTTTTTAATCTATGTATTAAGCCCGTGATTTTGGCATCAACACTGGCGCCTCAGTGAGAGTCAATAACGTCGGTCTCATCATAAGTAAATCCTCTGAAAAGGGGTGAAGGGGGCTGCTTCACTTCACTTTTATTAATCATTGAAACAAAATCTATTACTTGGATATGCAAGAAGCACATGCAGACACTGCTGGCTATGAGTGGGGGAGGTTTAACACACACACACACACACAAGAAAATTTGCATATAATGCAGGCATATTGCAGAGGGAAGTCTCCATGGATTCATGCATATGCCTGTCAGTTATTTTTATGTGTATCTGTTTGTTGTTTTTACAGTAATTGCATATAGATAGTACGTCTCTTGGAAAAAGAAAACCTGCCTCCCACATTTCTCAGACACATTGTGTGTGTGGATGCTAGTGCTACTGCTAAATGATAACAGAAATTTTCTCTTTTTTTAAGTGGCCTTTACCCCTGATGGTTGACTTGGCTGAGAGGCTTGAGAGTTTGTTAGCTATATTTTTCAGCCAGTCCTCATTATACGTGTATATTTTTCTCCCACCATTTTATCATTACTCAAGTCAGAAAAGCCACAAGGAAGTAGGGACGAGGTTATGCAAATGACTTGTTTTTCCCCGGTCTGCCTCTGAACAAACAGTGATTTAGTCATGAAAAAAAAAAAACACACACACACAAATGACACTCAATGAAAAGTGCATCAGTGTCAGCAAAGCATTTGACAGACGCATCTTTCAGAAGCAAATCCTTGAAAACAGCTTTGATAGCTACAATTTGGACTGCCAAAAATGCATATTTTGTTGCATGCTGTCATCTAAGAGGCTTGCTGTTTTTGAAGGGCAAGTGTTTCCCCCCGTGTCAACAACTTTCTCACCCCAGCTGCTTGACAGAAGCTGAACTTTTGCATTTATTTTCCCACAGAAAATACCACTTGTTAATTGTCTAAAAAAAAAAAAACAGCTCTTGCATCAGTTGGTAAATTCATGAATCATAATGTGGCAGCAGGACCGTGAGGTAAAGGGCTGCAGTTGTCTTGGTGAGGAGGTAAAATAACAGCATTTATTTTAGACATTTACCTTAATGCTCAGATTTGTGTGTGTGTGTGTGTACGTGTGCATGCGCGTGCGCACACCGCACACATTTAATAAGATGGGGAAGTGTGAATTTGAGGAAAATGTCTAGATTTATGGGAACATGTCAAACAAGTCAGCTGAATCACTGGAAGAAGATGAGAAAGGTGTCAACTGTAATACTGTTCACCACTCTGGAGAGAACAGCTATGGCAATTAAAATATCCTCTTGCTATATTTTGAGGTTACAGCAAAAATAAATAAAAAATTCAACCATGTTAGCGGCTGTAATGTGAGGCTGTACGTTGGCGCAGCTTTGAGCTAAATGTTAATGTCACGCTGATGTTTGACAGTTAATCCCCGTTAAGAATTTAACCAATTAAAAAACGCATTAATCAATAATGTATGTTTTGTGTGCCATTTTTCCGGAGCTCACGGGTTTCACGGTCAGTCTAGAAATGGCAGTAATTGTGCCCCAGTTTTGTTTGGTGGAGCCGTTTATTGAATAAGGACAAGAGAACAAGAGCAGCTGTTTCGAGTTAGAGCCTTGTTGTTTTATTATTCCTTCATTTGTGATTCATAAAGCTTCACAAGAGTGTTTCACTTAACTAATGTGCCACTAGAATTGTTTAAATAAAACTTGTTAAGAAATGGTTTTTTTTTAGGTTGTTAATTATTAATGATCTATATGATTAAGAGCTAGAATTCCAAAACGGCTATAAGAGATCATTTTGACCGTGAACTCTATTATCTCTCATGATAAATACCAGACTAAGAGATTAATGCCTTATCTTTTTAAAACTAAAATATCGCCAAAGTGGAAATTTTGGAAAATTTATTTTAGGCAAAAAAAATAGGTCAAAATTATCACATTTTCTTTGCCTTTTGTGTAATTTATATTAAAAAACAAACATTTTAAATGAGAATACAGACAGTTTTAGGGAAAGTTGGGAAAATTATTTTACATATAAATTTAAAAACAGTCAAAATGACCGTCTTGGCTGTGTTCAGCTATGAGTTAAGGAAAATGCACAAAATTTGCAGTCCTATTTTCTATCCTATTGGACGTACATGCACAGCTAAGGCTGATGGGAATGCCGTTAGTTTAGCAAACTTGCTACGGACACCATGACCTGGATGACTGAGAACCTACACAGACTTAAATGATCCAAGTTATTATTAGTTACTCGTGCTGAGGAAGAAGTGATTGTCTGTACAAAATTTCATGGCAATATTTACAAGAGTTGTCGATACATTTCTCCAAGAAACAAAAAATGTCAGCCTCATGGTGGAACAAGAAGAACAGTCAAGTGATGATCAAAGTCACTGTGCTGTACAGCATTTTATTGCAGTAGTTGCTGAGATGTCGTAGTCTGGAATAAGTGGTTGACCGACAAAAATTGCCACTGGGCCTAAGCAATATTTCAGTATTTTATCAATATCATGACACAAGGACAGATGTCATCTTCGGTTATATCATTCTATCATGATATAGCACAATTGTTGTTTATTCCAGGTCATAGCAGCTGCATTATGGTAAAGAGATGTAACTATCTGAACTAATCAGACTGTTCAAGCTGTTCTATTAGTTGTCTTTACCCACTTAGTCATCATATCCACAGTACTGCTGATGATTATTTATCAAATGTCTTGTTGTGTTCATATTTTGTGAAAGCATCAATAGTCATCGACCCAATATTGTTGCAATATCGACAGAGGTATTTGGTCAGAAATATTGTGATATTTGAATTTGTCCATATCGCCCAGTTCTGACTCCACAACAAGTAAAAGTTTTGCACTTTAAACCTTAAAAATATGGAAGTATCAAAGCAAAGTTTAGTCGTCAGTGCGCAGCAAATTGGTCCCAGTCAGTATTTATTATACCTGATGGTTTTAGATTAATATTACTGCTGCAATAATGTGTAAGTTGCATTTTTCTGCTGTAGATGTTTTAGGTTGAGACAATTTTAATAACTTTATACACTGTTGGTAGTTTAATCTACAGCAATGCATCTTATTATACAGTATAAGATCATCATGAGACTTAACTTATTTTGGTATGGTTATTTGGGTGGATATATTTTTCTTACTTTAGTTCTTTTTTCTGTTGCTTTCTTTTTTTTTCTATTTGGATCATTTTTTTCTTGTATTACTTTTTTGTTTGGGTCATTTTTTCCTCTATTACTATTACCTTGAAACCTATGCTATTAAAAAAATGGATTTTAGGTTTCTAATCTAAAATATTTGGATACAAAATCATAACCAGTACTTGTAATTGCATTTTGATTTGCTCCAGTTTATACGTAACTGGGGGGGCAATCATAAACCTTGCAGGCTTTTGGGTTCCATTGCATATTCTTGTTAATATTTATATTGTTTTGTTTATGTGTTTTGTGCTAAATAAATCAAAATGTTTGCACAGTTTAATAATTTATGGTATGTTACTTTACAGACAATGTGTGTATCAATATTGTATATTGTGGAATAGCCTAAAAATATCAAGATATTATTTATGAGCCATATCGCCCAGCCCCAACTAGAGCTATGCTGCTGGCTTTAGTCATAAGTGAGCTTCACATTACTGATGACACATCAAACACAGACATCTATATGATTTTCTCCTACACACTCCTACAGCTACAAACCCATGTATGTTTCAGACGTGTGCTGGAGCTCGTTCCAACTCTTTGCTCAGCTCAGCCCGTGTTCCAGTCGGTCATCGCTCCGCCAGCTGGCTCCGATCTCCAGACGCCGTCCTCACCTTCAACATGTCTCCCTGCAAAACCTGCGTCTGTCTCCCCGTGAAGCGACAACAACTGCCTAATGAATTCCCCTTCATTACAAGCACTCTGTCACAAGCCTGACTAACTGTAGAGCGTGCGGTGTGTGCTATGTGTTTTTTGTGTGTGTGTGTGTGTGTGTGTGTGTGTGTGTGTGTGTGTGTTTGTCTCTGTGCCCTTTTGCTGTCACCACTGTTGACTTAGCTGACAAAAAGCTGGACATTTTATCTCAGATTAATCTGCTGGGTGAATGTGCGCGCATGTGTGTGCTCGCATGAGTGTATCTATTTTGATATATGCCACAATGTGTCTGTGTGTGCATGCACAGTCATGTCATAGAGGGATTTTCTTTTTTAATATTGAGATAGGTCAGAGAGATGTGTGTGCGTGCGTGTGTGTGTGTGTCTGGGGAGGTGTGTGCAGCGCAAACAAGAATTAAATTTCAAGTCACGTTGCAATACTAACAAGAATGACATTTTTCTGTTCTCATCATGACATTTTATCACAGTTATTTCTTTGACCTGGGGGCCGCTGGAGAGAGAATCCAGAGAATGGCCAAGAGGGACCAAGTGGAGGAGGCTACATATTTTCTGAGCTGCAGAAATAAAGCCCATCTAATTGGGATCTTATGTATTGTCTGTCAATGAGTCTTTTTCCAGAGGCAGTTTCTGATACCGGCATTATTAACATTTTTTTTTCTTTTCTCCAGTTTCGGGATCATTTCCACGCCGGGAGTGTTCTTGTCAAACTATTTGCTGCCGTTTCTCATTTTAACAAACAGGTTTCCTGTTGGAAACTCATCTGTTCAGTGCTTTTTGAATACAAATACTAATGAGTTCATTACAGCGCCCTTCTTGGGTTGTTTATATTTCCCAGCTGTACATAAAGTTACCGGATAAATTGTTTGCAAATGTACACACAGTAATGATAACTGCTGAGAATAACTGTATTGAGAGGAGATTGATAAGATTTAATTACTGTGATCAATAGCCATTTGGAGGAAATCATTTGTTAAGTTAAACGCTTCATGCTAATGATTCAATCTATAACTCCTCAATGGCATTCATGATGTAGCATAAATAGAAAACTGCATGTGAGATATATTATAATGCTATTGATGCTCATGCACAGGCAATATTTCAACTTCCACCTACTCAAAACACTCCAGTTAAAATAGCTATTATTTCAAAGTAATTACGAGGGACAACTTAAGCACATGAATATTTTTCAGCTGCTGATCTACAGTCTAATCCTATTTTCCCCAGAGACCCTCTCTTAAATGATGACTGACTGTGATTTTACAGCCGGAGAAAGGACCGTATGGTTTGTCTGACACACAGCTGCACAGGAATTGCTGCCTCTTAGATGGAAGCCACCCCGTGACCTTTCAATCCCCCCTGTGGGTCAACACATGTCATTCAATTGTACCTGAGGAGCTTTTGGCACATCGGTTGGCAGAAGCCACCCAGCCGCTGCTAAAAGCTTTATCTCCTGGTCTGTGGCGATTTAAGCTTTCTTCAACTTACTGTTGATTTGGGAGACAATTTCATGTTTCTCTCACTGCGGGTTATGTGCGGTGAGACGGAGAAGTCGCGCAGGTCAGAGTGCAGAGAGTCAGTTGTTATTATTCATTTCATTACTCGCCCAATTGTACATCACTTAAAATCAATTAAAACCGTTTGTGACAAAAATGAAAAATTATGCGGGAGGTTAAATACTCATAACAAAGGTGAGAGTCCTTTAGTGCAGTGTTTCCCAGTCCTGGTCCCTCAGGGAAGAAACATTAACACGAACAAACATTGGTGTTGACAGAAACCATCTTTGGGAAAAATCTATTTAATTTATACTTTGACGTTTTAGTTTGGCCCATGTCCTGTCTATTAACATTCATTGGGGAGGCAGGATTTATGACCTGTACTGCAGCCAGCCACCAGGGGGCGATCAAGATGTTCCAGCTTTACTTATGGGGAGCCATGTTGTCCATTTCGATATATGTCAGGGTACTAAACTTTACGGGAATAAAACTATAATATTACCTCCTCCATGAGAATGATTTCTGCCAGAGTCACATCAGATATTATTTTATTTATGGTTTATTTGATAAAGACAGATACAGTGTACACTTATTCTTAATAAAAACAATAAGAATAATAAGATACAAACAAAAAGAATAAGATAGATTTTCATCAGCTATGGTAGTTGTTACAGTGAAGATAACTCCCATGATCCCACGCTACCTCACGACATCATCAAACTACCTCTTTTGTTATTGTTTTAGACAGACCCCTAGTGGCAGAACTTAGATACTGTGCGTTGGCTATTTTGAAAAATAATTGAAACAATGGTGTACAGTTTTGCATAACATACACTTAATATGTCTCCTATATTGACACTGCAAGTAACCCTTTTACTATTTGTAACGATTGTATGAAAGGAATTTTGACTTTTGGTTTCACATCTGTGACTGTTTATGCAGTCGAAAGCAAAAAAAACCTTCATTAAAATGCGCATTCACAAAATTAGCCCCTTGTGTGTTTTTACACTGGAAATAATAGTCTAATAATGCAGTTTTGGTTATTAATTTCCCATTTCCTCTTGCATACAAGAGCGATAATTTCCTTCCTGTGGATCCTGAACACCGCTAAATGAGTTCTGAGGAAACACTGCAAGCTGTCAATAAGTGCCGGAGTACTTGCTTCAAATTGTCTCAACCCTTATTAAGAAACCTGTCTACAACTGCCATGTCTGTATCCTCACTGAGAAAACACAATACTGCAGCATGTTTAAATGACAGTACATCAATGTGGTTAAAGTGGTCTAAAACGAAGGTAGGATGGGAGCTCAAAATAGAAAATTAAAGTGGAGTTGATGCTCTGATGACAAGATAGGATTTCCACTAATTTCATGCTTCATGTCTTCACATTTTCATACACATGTCAATTATCCAGATCGTAATTTCAGGATCCAAAAAAACGCTTCACAAACCTAAGGAGTGTATTGCACCTAGAGCTGGGAAATATCGTGATGTCTTCTTAGATTTTCGCTATTGTTCTATTGGCCAAATTTTCATCTTTGCCGCAGCAGGCTGAAGCCTCAGGAAATTTTATTTTCAGGGAATGTACCTTTAAGATGTGTTTTTTAAACAATATGTGTGATTATGTTATCACAGAGGGGGCCTACCTTAATGTTGCCATCACTCTCTCGCTGGTCCACTCCAGGCCATTGTCAAAAAAGAGACACTTTGCCAGCGGCCCCCATCAACAGATACTTATCACCGGTCATAAAACTTTGCTACAGCAGGTTTATTCAGCTATATTTGTCCAAAGGCCAGAAGTTTTCTACACAGACACTGTGGGGAGCCTAGTTAGTATAAGATTGTTGAATATTTTCTTCATAATTTTCCTATGATGATTAAAATCTGTAATTCCAGAGACGTACTTGTAGGACGCAGTCTTAATTGGCTGGTCCAGTTTTGATGCTATCATGCAGTTGCATGCAGTTATTGTGCATGTGACACCTGTAGTTTCTTCTGATGACAGCAACTGTAGCTTAATACTGCAGGTCCCAGATTTCTGGGGGAGTTTTTTTTTTTTTTTTAAATAAGGGAGTCGGGCAATAATTGGTCTTTTTTTCCGTCGTTCTGTGAGCAGCTGTGATCTGATTTAATGCTGCACACAGCATGACTCCGAGAACAGCAGGACACAGTGAAAGGAGTTGGTTACCTGGCTGAGAAGTTTTGTGCAGCCTCTCATCTGCAGGTTTTCATCACTGTGGCTGCTCCTGGCTCTCCCTGCAATATTTCAAACCGATCCACCGTCAAAAAAATCCTGAAAACAATCACTGTCTTGTTTTGTACAGGCGTTTCTGATGAATGTAACAACCGCGATCAGCATCAAGCTCACTGAAAAAGCACATTGCATTTCCTGTGACTGCTTTAAAGTGATACTCCACTTTACATGATAACCCACTCAGTATGTACTCACCACTATGCCGATGTGATGATGGGTGAAGGTCTTCAGTTCACAAAACAATCCTGGAGTTTTAGGAGAAACAGGGTAGCAGCCTCATCCAGTACAATGGCAGTGAATGGTGACCACGGATAAAACATTAAAAACAGCACAGAAAACAAACACAAAACGTCTCCATCCTGCTTGTGTGGTGTAATCCAAGTGTCCACGAGCCGCAACATTAAAAATTAACCGCAAAAGACGCCATTTAGGGCATGTTTTTAGCCGAAATGTCAACTGTAGCATGTAGCCGGTAGGATGTAAACATGGCGTCGATCTCACGAGACTTCGTATATATCTTAATGGACGCTCGTGCGGAAGTCTTGCAAGATCAACGTCATTTGAATAGCCCTGATCTACTGCAAAGCATCAAGATCATCATACATTTGCACTCTTTCAGTATGTTATTGTAGAAAAAATTGTTTAGAAGTCGTATCGCCCACCCCTAATTGCACCATAGGACCAAATGTATTTGACTTTCACTTTTTAAAACTCAGACCATGTCAAAACATTGGTAAAAAACTGATCACTCCAATAAAAGTTGTTCCTGTGCTGTGAAACCTCTGTGTGGGTGGCACTGCAGCGTGCAGGCTCGTATATTGCTCATACATCTTTTTAGGGCCTCACAATCATTTGCCAGGAGGATTTTAAATCGGCAGAGATTAAAATGTAAGAATCAGTTGTGCCACCTACGCCTTTATTCTCTGACCTCTAATAAATTACCTGTGTGAAATTTAAGAAAACCTTGACAGATTCGAGCAGGGCTGTCACTTTAATTTCATACCCAAGGAGAGACCGAGATGAATAGGGCGATATTAACCCTATCTCGAAACAGCTTCTCCTTGCAGTCGGGTGACATTTGTGCTTCTGCGTTCATGTGAACTCTGAGTTACGTAACTCGAGTCTCCCACTTCCTCATTGTGTTACATTAAAAAGAAACCTGTGCTCCTCTGTCTTGCAGGTCAATGCCATTAAAAAGCACCGTGCCCACCTGGCAAGCAACTGCTGCGCGAGGGACCCTGGCATTCCACACATTTGAGCTCGCAGAGCATACAGCGAGCACCCACACATGCTGGGATGAGTAATCATTCCCTTCAAGATGTGGTCGTCATTTCTCCGATCACGACAGCAATTGTGCACGGCCTTTAATGCAGCCTGCCCGACCCAGACTGGCTCGTGATTTTCCTCAAGCCACTCTATGAAATGAGCTCAAGTATGATAGGGCTGATGAATCCCCTCAGCGTCTGTTGATATAGCTGGTCATGGTGTTTAGGGGGCCCATTTTAGATATCATAATCAAGTCGCATCAGATCCATGAGTTCTCAGCATTGTCTTCAGGCCTGTTCATTTAATGCCGCCATGGGCTTTTAATGAGGGGCACATTGTAGAGAAATGCAAGTAGCGATGTGATTTTAATAGGCTCACTATGGTCCACTGGCAAGGGAAAACAGTCATTGCATTAGTTCTCTTGGAGCGCATAATTTAAGTAAGCGAGCGGAGCCGGGATGTTGTCTGCTTGTCGGAGTTCAGTCTTATAGAGGAGCTGTGTCGACGAGATGGCATGTCGTCTTTCAATGTAGATAAGGTGTTTGGAATACATTAACCTTTTCCTCATTTGTTTTGTGTGTGTACCCTTTTTGTTCCACCGTGAAATGAGAAGTCTCTGCTGCTACGGGGCAAATCGGAGCTCGCATGGGGCTCACGAGGCAGAGGCATGTGACACCTGAACATTAGCCTTCAATCGAAATGAGAAAAGATGAGGGGAGAGGAGTGAAGGGGTTGGGGGGGCGACAAGAGATGGAGGAGAGGAGAAGAGAGGAGAGAGGAGAGGAGGGGGGTTGGGCCGGCAGCGGCGGACTGTTCAGGGTTTGGGTAACAGCTATTTCTTGTCTCCCTCGCTCATTCTATCTTTCTTTTCATTCTCCTGCTCTCCGTCTCTGACCGTTAAAGCTCAGTACCTCAGGCACTGCAATTATTGGTACGGTAAAGATGAAAGGTCACAACTGTTAGCAGAGGAGAAGGAAGTGACAGAATGAGGAGGGAGGACATTCCAACTTTCTAAAGCTTCAAGTGGCCGGGCATAGAGGAGGAAAAATAATGGAATAATGGCTGTCAAGAGTCCCGCTTATTGACTATGCAAAGCGACGGTTCGTGACCTTTTCCCTTATTGCTGCCCAAAACTCTAACCATTTAGTGAAAAATGGAGTTTAAGAGAATTTTTGACCTCTACCAGGGACTGCCAGAAACAGCAGTGTCCAAGGGTAGCAATGTCTTCCTGAATCAGACTCCAACCGGTGATGGCGGCCTGTAACTGTCATGAAATTCAGCTCATTCACCTGCGGTGTTCGGGCCCCCAAGGGGGGCACGACATAATATGGTTGTGGAGAATTAAAATTACATAAACATATTGTGGCAAAGCAGCACAGAACGAGAGCCGGGAGGCAGCTTTTGGCAATGTCAGCCCCTTAAAAACATTCATCAAGCAGGACAAGCGCTAAAGAATATGTAGAAAAGCACCAGCTAAATAATCATGACACCTCGTGTCAGAGATCCGTTATTATCCAGAGAAAATCACAGGAAGGTAGCGTCCAAACCACCATGCTCTGAACAAACAAACACTAACATTTTGTCATATAAAATAGCAAACCTAACAAACTACACAGTCCAGCAAGAACGATGGGAAATGATGGCCATATTTCAGACTGAGGCATGTTTTTAACATTACATCACCTGTGCCAGTGATGTAATTTGCCTTAGAATAGATGTTAGATGTGAGTGCGTTTCTAAGAGTCAAAGTGATGGTTTTCCTGTGTGAGTGTGGTAGCTTTCATGTGTAATACAGTAATCCCTAAAACACTCTTGAGGAGATGGGGGTGGGGGCTTTTGTAAAAACCAACCTGGCTATTCTGGGAGGTCACTGGTAAACTAGGTGGGAGCACAGATGCTTTGGCGTCTGAATTAGGAGAGCTGGATTCAGCATGACCTGCCTTGTTGCCAATTTGCCCATTCTGCAATAAAAATCTGCAATTCAGAAAGCATTTTCCCCATAGGCGACGGTCATAAAACTGACCTCCATGAAACTGTCGACAGGACATTTTGAACTGCACAAAAAAGGTCAACAATTAGTCTTTGAAGGGATTGTTTGGATTATTTGAAGTGGGCTTGTATGAGGTACTTATAGTCAGTAGCTAAACTGATTCCGCCTGCTGTGAAGTGGATAATCTGCTCTAAATACAACAGAAGAAAAAGTAGAAATGGTTCAAGTTTGCCAATCATCGGTAAACAAAGAAGAAAAAGTAGTTTTCACCCCATAATTTTCATAATGGACCATTATTAGATCCTAGGAACAGCATTAGCATCTTTAAATCTTTCGAGGTTTGTAACAAAATAAAGTTTTATCCGTTACTGACCTCCTTGTTTCAGTCCTTCCTACGTTACCTTCCCATCGATGGTGCAAGACATGCACAGAAAGAATAAGTGTTTACATCGTTATTAATTTTCCTTTTGATCAGATTATCAAGGGTTTACACCACCACTCTCAATCAAATTGAAAATCCGATCCGATCAGGCCAGACCGGATCAGTCTGCTCCAACTGAGGTGTTTACATCAGACATTTTTATTCTGATTGGGTTGTTAATCTCATTACTTATGGTCCATTTAACGCAGCTCTTGTATTGCATTCAGTGTACGCTGGTTGACATGACCCAGTTGGATAGTTTTTTTTTTAAAAAGGGTCCAATTAAACATCAATATCAGTTTGATTGGTTAGTTTGTGTTACTGTGTGACTTTGGTGAATCTAAACCCTTTAAAACACCAAAGTCACAAACTTCTTTATCTTCTAAGTCAGAGTATGGCATCAAAATCTTATAATACATCCACGGGTCCAACAGAAACATAGAGGAGGACAGACTGCAAAATCGTGTTTAAGGGGAACATGATGTCACCCATCGATACCAAGATATTCAATATTGCCTTATTGCGCAACTTAGCACAGAACGGGACGAAAGGTAGAGCCAAAACAGAAAGAATGAAACCTGAGTGGAAACTTATGTCCTGAAAGTAACACATCATATGCATTTAAAAATAACCTGAGTGGAGAACACGCACATCCACAAAAAAAACTGGATCAAAAATAAAAACAGACACGGAACTGATTTGTAAGTCTAGGATCAGATTGATTTTAAATTATACAGATTAGCAGCCATTTCAGTAATGAGTACATTTGTGTCCTCTGCTCTGTTTACTTGACAAAATATGAGATATAAGCATTGCTCTAGTAGGTTAATTCTGAACAATCAATACAACGTGTTGATCTTTGGTCTGATTTCTGTCTTGATTTTCTCTTCATCAGTCACTACACAACAGGCATCACGAGGAGCCACAATAACACAAGAGAAATTCACTACTGACGCCATAACACATTGTAGAACTGATTTACCTTATATCTTATTGAGACGATGAGACGGCTGCTGTCCCAACAACTTGCACAGAAGCTATTTTGGATGCAGCCACTAGATGGTATTGCAGAAAGTCTGTCCTCTGCCACTATCCCATCAGCTCCAACACCGAGCTCTCAGCTGCTTTGTGAATAGGTAATATACGGTATTGTGATGCAAAGTACTGTAATTATGGTCATTATTATGGTCATTTGCTTTTTTGGCGTGAGAATGAGGCTCATTAGCCTTTATGACTGAAATATCTTGGAGCGCGGTGACCAGCACCACATCGTTGAGCAGCTGAAAAAGTGCGTGTGTGTGTGCATTTGTGTGTGTGTGCATAGGGGAGTCTGAGCTGGCAATGCAATCTTAAAATCTCAGCACCTAGCGTGCAAAAAAAAAAAAAAAATTATGAGGTCCCTGGTATTGATCAACAACCTTATCAAACCCTGCAGACATATTACAGTCTCTTCATTAAACAGAAAAAATGTTCTCATTTATATTCGTTTAGCCGCACCTTCACTCCCACTGAGAGTTACGCAGCACCCCTAGAGACACTTGAGAGTCCCTGTTGAGAGCAAATACATGGTAGAAGGACAAGGTGAGAGTGCGAGTGAATGAGGAGATGGGAGGAAAAAAGGATGGATTTGGGCTGTAACTGCCCAGGCAATTGGGTTGTAAGGGGAAGATGAAAGACAGGAACTGCGGGCAGAGAAATAAGCAGAAAGACCATCAGAGTATAAGAGACGGCAAATGAGGAAATTGGAGGGAAAGTAAAATTAAGCAGAGAGATGCTGAGAGGGGAAGAGAAAGGCAAGAGAGAGCCGGGGAGATCTATATGCCAGGGGAAGAGAGCTGTATTTCAGGCCCAGTGCCTTTGTGCCATTTGAATCACTGCAGGTTTCTCATACCCTAGGCTCTTCTATATAAAGCTCAGACAGCTGCTGGATTTTCCACATTACTGCCATGGAATTGGATTAATACAATGCCCGTCCATGTTTTCACCGTCATCAGCCAGCATCCGGAGGGACCTGCTCTCACAGGTCGCTGGCCACCTGTCTCCTTCTGCTCATTGTTATGGGGGGGACATTAGCCGGTATGGGCGATGTATGGCACGCTGCATGCAGAGCAGAGCATCATTAGGAAACAGGTTTGTCATTCAGCATTGTGTTCCTCAGAAGGCTGAGGGCCAAATTCAGAGTTATAATTGCGTCCCCCTGTTGAAACATTATTGGTTACATCGCAATTTGCTAAATTGGGAAGTGCCGTTTTTTGTTTGTTTGTTTTTTTGTAGTATACACTCAGTTGCCAGATTATTCGGTAAACATTCAGCTTAAACTAATGCACTCTGCGCTATGGGATGGAAATTGAAACATTTTATTGATACCAGTGTTATCTCATGACTAAATCGTGATGATGACGTAAAATAAAAAAACACTGACAACAAAAAATGCTGACAAAATCATCGTGTCCTGACGAGTAAAGACGAGGCAAAATTGTTGGGTTTGTTCCAACAGACAACCCAAGTTAGATCACAGTAATTAAAGTAAATCTAGCCTGTTTAAAACATGCACGCCTCATCCTCTCCAGCAGCCTGTTAGGTAAGAGGTAAAGGTAACAAGTGGTTCTTTTATACTGAAAATGAAAGAAATATGTATCATTCCCAATAAAGACAGAGTACCTTGTGGATTAAAAATGGGCAAAGAAAAAACCTCAGACAAACCGCCCTGCAGCATCTGCAAGGGTATATATCAGTTACATAAGTTGATTGATTTGATAACATGTACATTAATTCCCTTTAAGGACTAAATAAAAAGTTCTGCGTGGAGTCGGGGCACATCGCCTTGATATTAAATTTAACGAAGCAGAGCTCACAGTACATCTACTCCTGAAAGATCATTTATGATTTCTTATTACTCATAAACAGACACTAACTCATTCGGCAAACATTCTGTATTAATTTTTCTCTCTATGTCGAGAGAATAAACTTGACGTTTCTCAGATAATACTGCTGCCTTAAGGATCCAGTTTACAGATTTTTACTGCAGATTTATTAAAACATATTTCAACTGAGAGAAACAAGTGAACAAGTCTGATTATCAGTGTTTGATAACCAGTACTGATATATAAATAATGACTTATGCATTCATTTTATATGAGATGACAGAATATGTCAGTAACACATTCTCAGCCTAGGTGACTAAACACAATTAAAGATATGCTTACATCTCTTTCAAAATATTACAGCCAGGAGAAATATCCTTTAGCAAAATTCATTACAGTATCATGACACTGTGAGAAAATCATGACTAAAACATTGACTGAAATTAAAATAGAGTATCACTGACCAAACCTTGACTTAAACAAAAACAAAAGACTAAACTAACTACAATTTTCATTAAGGGAATAAGACTAAAACCATATAAAAAAAAATTCTTGTCAAAATTAACACCGATTGATCCCAGCGTCATTATCGATTCTGCTTATTGGTCCGTTTCTTTATCGACTGCCTTACTGATTCCTGGTCAGCTTACTGTGTGTGCATGTTAAATACGTGTCATTTCTGGAATTTAAGCCATATTGCTGGTGTTTCTCTCCTTACTTGAAATGATAATTTCCCAGATTTTTCAGGTATTACAAACAGCACCGAAGCCACACTTTGGACCGTTTCTTTCTCTCCGCCATACGGAACGAATGCCGGTTTCACGGTAAACCGTGATAAAATTCCTTACAATTAACGTTACCGTTTAAAATTTGTAATTATCGCGACAACTGTTGAAAAAAACTCATGTTAAATACCATCCAGCATCAACCAAAGTCAGCAACAGTCTCCCAGATCCAGGAGCAACATGTGTTTGTTTTGCATCAGTTGAAACATTGACACTGCAAAGGGCATGATGCCATTTCAAATCACTGAGAGGTTTTCAATATAAAACTTCGTGAAATTATTTGAATGCGTTTATCAACACTTTTTAAACCGTTTCAGCAGATTTGAACAACACCAGGATAATACTGGTAAACCATGATATTTTGGTCCACCATGACTCCTTTTTGTTGCAAGTTTCCAGCAGCAGGGATGCATGAGTGACTGTCAGAAAAATATAATTGATAAAAGGAACTGATCAGCTCAAAGGCATCCAGTTCCAACGGATCAGACAATATGAGATTAACTGGAACCAGTTCTCAATTCCCTTCCACATCTACCGCCATGAAAGTTAGAATGTTCTGTTTTTCTGTTGGGTGTTTCCATTGTTCTGTCTGTCCACCCTATTTATATCAGTGAGGGTAGGCTAAATAACAAAAACACCTCTGCGCCACAAAGTTGGAGGCACTTTTGTCTAAAATAATCACTGTGTGGTGTAGTGTTAAGAGTTTTATTTAATTGAAACACAGGAACCTAGCCCAAACCATGAAAAAACAACCCCAGTGTTGTTGGTCATACAGTGTATTTCCATAATACATTAAGAATATGTATCTAGCTCAAACTAAAAATGCTCAGAAATACTGAATTATACTGCCTCGTCTTCAAATTGCAGGTAAAAGCCTTGGAATATAGACACAGATGCATTTAATTTCAAGGAAACATCACTCATAATTGTTGATATAGTGAAAATAAATGCATTTTTAAACATTTATTTGATAGCTGGAGAAAGAAGCAAGTGTTTACTGTACTGCTATCATCTTTCCATGCAAGATTTGAAAAGGTCTTTTATCTCCAATCAAACAGCACAAAAGAACCAGTACACAAAAAGCCTGAAATTTCTTCAAATGATAATGGATCTGGCGAGTTGCTGAAAGCCTGCCATTTTTAATCAACCATCCTTCATTTCTTCCCATTACGAGTCTGACGTACCAAGATATCTGACCAGGGTCACATCACAGAGCGCACATCAACGCAGCCTTGAGCTTCCACGGAACACCTCAATTACCACATTTCCATCATATCTTTCTACTGTCTGGCACCAGCTGGAGTGTCTCCACTACACTTTTATGAATTGTTAGGTCCTGATGGAAGCACTCCATATAAAACGCTAACAGGGAACTGGCAGAAACTCATAAACGTATAATCAGTGACAGATATGTTTTATGATGACAGGTTCCAGGAGCACACACGCCAGCTTAGTTACCACATAACACACACCGGGGCTCAACAATAAGGATTGCCTCACTTGGGGCAAGTAAATGTAGGAACTCACTCGCCTGACTAGGCAAGTGGCAAAAAAAGAATTTAAAGGAGTTGTGCAAAAATGAGTTAAGTAGTCCAAATGGCAAGTTGAAGCCATAGACTGTATATTTAATAGGTTGTAATCCTATTTAACACACAATCTATGGTTTAGGCAACTTGTG